>APFE031756099.1:59434-99410 GCA_000404065.3 Pinus taeda | reverse complement strand
CTTGGCGTCGAACACCACGTAAAATCTCTCGGTCGAAGGCCATTGATGTAAACCTGTCGTCGAAAGTGAGAAACTTGCCATTGAGGCATGCAAGCTTTAAAGTACTGAAAGGGTTGTTCCTAAGTCAACTTCTTGGATAATGAGCTGAAGTCGACAAGAAGCGACCCGTCGCAGGAGGGCCTTAATGAATCCCACATCAACGACACGGAACGAAGCAAATGATTTTGGAGGTGAAAACAATATGACGATACAGGGTTCAGGGTGGCGGTCATGAAGGAACGGAGCATGAATGTATTGCAGTGGGTGAGACACAAGTGAATTGTCTCAATGACTTCTCTTGAACATATCGGCGACACTGACGATGGATTGGCAGCGTTAACCCCAAAGATGGATGGTGTGATGGACCAATGGTGATGACCAGTGAATGGAACAGCCCAACCTGGCATGGATGTGGAAGGAAAGTGTCATGTTCAAGAGCGACTTGCTACCAATAAAGTTTCTTCAAGTTTTCTTCCCAATTTTCCCTAGTCATTACTGACTAGTACCTCTTTATTTTTGTCAAGCTTGAGGAGGATAACATATGATTGTTCTATAATCTGCTCTTCGGGTGAACCTGTCGCTATATTTTAGCAAGCCTAGTGACAGTGAAACTCGTTCTTGTCCATTTGGATGAGTTTGTTGTTATTCAATTTTAACAAGTTTAACGACAAAGATAACTTGGTCTCTTTCAATTTTAAAGAGTCTGAAAGAAATGGAAAGAAGACTCCAAAGATTCTTTTTCATTGTATAATCCCTTAAGTCCAAAAAAGCATAAAATAATACAAAATGGATGAATTTTCAATAGTTTTAATGAGCCGAACAAGACAAGCGCTCAATCTTTTTGTGTAATAATCCCTCAGGTCCAAAAATATTAAAATCTAGATGAGGGATAGCACTTTCGATGCCTTTAACGAGCTGGAGAGGCCAATTGCTCGACAATATTTTCATATTTTACGAGTCAGGTGAAAAGAGCTTAAAGAAGACTCGTTTTCGAGGAATGAGTGATGGTTTCGGGTAGCAGCTGATTCCAGGTAAGATTTGGAATTTTCCAATCACGGCAGTGTCACAAGGATGGCTAACAGAATCACTCTTCGCAGATGTTCCTCGAAGGGGTAAACAATCATATGAGGGTGAATGATCAGCTAAAAACAGAGTGGAGGTGATGGTGAGAACACGACCAAGGCTCAAAAGCTGGCGATAAGGCATTCACAATGGTTATTTACTGGTTCATTTTTTAATGAGCTTAAACGCTGGGGGAAAATTTTTCTCATGACTTATGTTTATTTTTTTAACAAGCTCGAACTATGTGCTAAAAATCCTCATGGAGAGTTTATTTTTAACGAGCTTGAACTTTGCGACAACATTGCTCGCAATGATGGTCATTGAGTTTTTGATTTACCCTTAGCATTTCGTTCTTTCAAAGATTGTACTGCCTGTTCATTTGCTTCATCAAACTGATTAGAAATGAAAACATATGCTTGATAAATGAGTTAAAAACACTAATATTTTACTTGAATTACATGCATATTAAATTAAAAGTGACTTTTACCTCTCATTTTACCATTTCATTTGGATTTGGTTTGTTGGAGCTTTGGAGGTGCTTTTTCCCCTTGATTTTCACCAGCGGATTCTGGGAGATTCTGTGGACGATTCTCGATGCCGTTTGGACCAGGTAAGAGCTAAACTTGTGCTCTTTCATTACATGCCTTTCATTTTGGATTTTGAGCTTATTTCCTTGTCCTGCTGAGCCCCTAGGGTTTTAAGAACTCGCCCTAGGATCATCGCACCCTTCCTTAGTCGAAAGGTGCGATGCATACTGATATCCCCACTGACTAGTCAGTATGCATCGCTCCTAGTACACTTGCTGGGGTGCGATGGATGCAGGGAGGAAAATTTTTGCATAGTTTCCTCATGAAATTTTTTCCTGTTTTCACTAAATGAAGATCCCGAATCTTCCCTTGTTTGTTTTTCAGAGATTCATCGGAGCAAAATGGTTGTTACATGGCAAGAACGTGAGCATGAAGAAGAGGACGCTGTTGCTTTACATGATCCAGGCACAGTAGCTTCATTACGGAACTGTGGCTTGCTGAAGTTTTTCCGTATCTCTAGCATGAGGCAACAAATCAGTTTGTTGCATTATTTCCTCAATGCCTAGGATCCTATCAACTAGGTATTCCAGCTTAGGGGCAAATCAATCCCCTTGACAGTGGTGGACATCTATTTTCTGACCGGTTTATCGAGGCATGGTGCCCCTCTCTCATTATCAGGCTCTGCCCGTGGGGGTGAGTCCGTGAGGGAGTACATTCACCGACATTGCAGAGAGGGATCTCAGTCGAGTGCAGATGGCAAGATCGATATCCGAGATGTCACTGGCCGGCCCTTGCGGGCCATTCTATTTACTTTTGCTAGGATGGCTGGTAGTTTTGCTCTTCACATAGCCAACAGATCTTATATGTAGTATGCTTTGGAATGCCTTGAACTGAAGGTGTTCAATTGGTGTGATGCAGTACTTTCTGTGATGAAGGAACAATTGACCAAGGTGAAGAGTGGCAGATCCAAGAACTTTGGTTATGGTTCTATTTTGACCGCTTTTTCCTTGGAGAGAATCCCACTGATGCAACCACAGTACATTTCACTTGGCCTACCTCCACCGATCGAGCCACGGATGTAGAGATGGGTCGATCTCATGTCCCGGCAGGCTGGTCAGCCCCATATTTCTTTTTCTGAGACCTTCTTTGAGTGGTTTAACCGTCAGGAGATGGTCTATGCCAGGTTCCCATATGTTGATATGGATTTCCGAGGTGATCCGGATTTGGTGCTGCTAGTTGGGGAGCAGTGGGGTGCCATGGGTAATTTCTTCTGACCATATCTCTGTTCATTATTGTTTATAATGTTCTTATATTCTTATGATCAAGACTAATAAAAACTCATGTGCTCATGCAGATGTTAGACCAGTTCGACCAGCAGTATGCTGTAGAGACCCAGCGGCTGCTCCAGCAGGAGAAGATGTTGGGAGGGCTATCCTTCGTGACCTTGATGTGGTCGAGACTCTTTCGGCACTACAGGACCAGATCTAGGGCCTTACCCTTGGTATCTTGGATGTGAGGACCGATGAGCTACCTTTGCGGTTACAACGACATACCACTGGAGTGTCGAGTTGATGGACTAGGCTCTTACGCATGATTGCACAGGCGGTGACTTGTTATCACCACCATCATTAGACTAGGGTGTCCCCTAACATTTTGAGTTTTGAGTCATTTGACCAATTTTTTCTTGGTTACAGAACATTATGTACAGACTATAAATAGTTATGGAATATATTTTTTATTTTTGGAGCTTTATTTCGGTTAAGTTACATAATCCTGCTGCATATATTGATGTGATGCTTCTTTTTATAAATGTCGCAAATGTCTATCTAACACATAATTTGCCAATGAATTTGTTAATGTGTTTAAACTTCTGGAAATATGTTGATATTGGATGAAATCGAACTGTCTTTCCAAAATTTTGACCCTTAGGAACATGCGATAGATAGCTGGATTTCGTACAGCATAGATGCCAGTGAGTTGTAGAATGACGAGCTATGAGTCTAGCCTGACGACAAGTCGGCATATGCCATGTGTGATGGCATCAGAAAGGAGTTCTATCAACGCGCTATACTCAGCGATATTGTTTGTAGATTGACCAATACACACTCCTCTGAAACTTACTAACTTGCTGCTGGGATTGAAAATCGCCCATGCCATAGAAGACAGGTTCCGCGAACTACGACTTGCTCCGTCAGCATATCCAACGAATGATTCCAGTAGGTTCGAAATCTGCAACGAATGCAAAAAGTGGATTACTTAACCAAATTAAATGCTCTTGGTGAAAACAAAAATGTAA
The DNA here is from genome assembly GCA_000404065.3 of Pinus taeda. Classification (NCBI taxonomy): domain Eukaryota; kingdom Viridiplantae; phylum Streptophyta; class Pinopsida; order Pinales; family Pinaceae; genus Pinus; species Pinus taeda. Next base: position 95,486 of record APFE031756099.1, on the reverse strand, counting down.
CAAAAGCACAAGGATTACTATGCGAAATCAAGCATAGTAACGCTTGAGGTACAACCCGTTGCGAGGTTGCGCCAGTGGAATCCCAGCATAGTCCATCAACTCGTAGGCTCCTTTTTCTAATACTCGTTTAACAATATAGGGACCCATCCATAACGATTTGAATTTCCCTGCTCCCAATTTATCGGATTCCTGGTCATAAAGTAAAACCATGTCACCCTCTAAGAAGACGTGAGGTTTGGCATTCTTGTCGAACTGTGCTTTGACTTGTTTCTTATGAGCTTCGTTAGCCAAAGCTACATCACGACGGGTTTCATCCAAATGGATTAGTTCCAAGAAATGAGCCTCTTCTTCTAAGGTTAGGGGAAGAAGGTCGACTGCGAGTTTGAGGGACGAGATTTCACATTGAACCGGTAAGATTGCTTCCAGACCGTACACCAATTGAAAAGGTGTGAATCTGGTTGCATTTCTTACCGATGTCCAGTATGCCCACAAGGCCGAGTACAAGATTAGGTGTCAATCCCGTTTGTGGGCCCCGATCATCCTTTGCAGCATGCACTTTAGGACTTTGTTGATTGCTTCAACTTTTCCGTTAGCTTGCGGATAGTACGGAGTAGAGCTGTCGTGGGACAGTCCTAATTTGGAAACCAACTCAACCATCATGTGATTGCAAAAATGCAATCCATGATCTGTGACTATGGCCTGTGGAACGCCGAATCTGGAGACTACGTGATTGAAAAAGAAAAGGGCAACCGTTTTGCCAATGTTGTTTAATGTATGCATCGCCTCGGCCCATTCGGTAAAATAGTCCACCACGACTATTATGTACCCATGCCCCCTGGTCGAGGTGGGGTTACATGTCATGAAATCTATGCCCCATTTGGCGAATGGCCCAACAGCTACTATTGGTTGCAGCGGTGCAGGTGGTCTTCTGGTTTTGCTATCGAAAATTTGGCAAGCATGACAACTTCTAACTGCGGTTATGCAATCTTTGAACATTGTTGGCCAGAAGTATCTTGCTCGTAAAATTTTTTGCGCCGTAGCATAACCAAATTGATGTTCCCCACACGCGCCTGAATGGCAGTCATTCAGGACTTTTTCGGCCTCCTCAAGGGTGAGGCACCTCCACAGAACTGTATCGATACCATGACGGTAAAGAGTATCACCAACGATCACGTAGTCTTTCACTTGGTATTGAATATGTCGTTGTTTGGAGCGTGAGGTATTAGAACTATATGTTTGTATATGGAGATAAACGATTATATCTCCATACCACAAATTGCTTGAAGATATCAGAAACAAATTTTCATCCACAATTGCTTCTTCGGATGTTGCATCGTTGGACGATGATGGGAGATCATATAGTAACTCCGTGAATACCAGGGCTTTCTTTGATTTGGATTTTTTGAATTCCAAATCAAACTCTTGTAGAATTGCTATCCATTTTGAATATTTGCCCCCCAGCAACTGTCGTGACAATATATAAGTCATGGGGTTGCAATTTGATAAAATGGTAGTTTTCCTAAAGAGGACGTAGTGTTGAAATCTCTGTATCGCTTGAACAGCCGCGAGGGTGAGCTTTTCAACGTAGGAGTATTTCATTTCCATATCATTTAAGTTTCGTCTTAAATAATATATAGGATGTTCAATTCCATTGTCTTCTTGAACTAAAACCATTGCTATGGTCGAATCTGCTGCAGCCAGATACAGGTTAAAGTCTTTTTGATAATCAGGAGCATACACTAATGATGCTTGTATTAGAGATTTCTTTAAAGCATCAAAGGAGGCTTGCGCGACCTGGTCCCAAACGAAGGGTACATCCTTTTTCAAAAGACAAGCATAACCTTTAGCTAGTTCGGTGTAATTTGGAATGAACCTCCTGAGTAAATTTGCTTTCCCTTGGAGTTTCTGAATCTGAATCAGGCTTGAAGGTGGAGGCAAACCGATGATTGCTTGAACCTTGCAAGGGTCGAGACGAATCCCATCCTTTGAGACGACGAAACCAAGTAAACGACCAGAACTGACACAAAACACACATTTGTGCGGATTGAGTCTTATCTTTTAGTGTCGGCAACATAGAAATATTGCTCTCAAATGGCGCAGTGATCAGTCCGCTTTCGCAAATGAGCTGGGAGATCATCGAGATAAGGTTGAACGATGTTTTTGATGTCATGGAAAGCATAGTTCATTTCTCTCTAAAAAGTTTCCCCTACATTCTTCAAACCAAAGGGTAGCTTGCGATATGCTAATGTGCCCCACGGATAAATGAATACAGTCTTTGACTGGTCCTGTGGGCGGATATTTATTTGATTATACCTGGAAAATCCATCCATAAATGAGAAGATTTCACATCCGGCATTCATCAATTATCTGGTCGATAAAGGGTGTAGGGTAGTTGTCTTTCGGACAAGCTTGATTTACATCCCTGTAATCGATGCAAACTCTAATCGTTCCTTGTTTTTTCATTACAAGAACAATATTCGATACCCAATCGGTTAGAGGAACGGGGTAAATGAAACCAGCATGGAGGAGTTTTTCAACTTCCACCTTGATGGCAACGACTTTCTTGGGTGCACCTGCCTTAGCTGCTGTCGTACTGGTTTGACATCTGGATACATCTTAATTTCGTGTCCAACTATGCTCGAGTCGATACCTGGCATTTCATCATATAACCAAGCGAAGACATCTCTAAACTCGCGAAAGAGAGTGCTATATATTTCCAGTTTGGAAGAAGAACAAGACTTGCCAACATGAATGTTTTCTACAACATCTGTTTTGGTCGAGATATTTATGGCAATAGTCTCTTCGATATTGGATAGGTTTCTCTTGGAATCCATCGTGTTTACAGTATTCGTCAGAAAGTCAAATACTGAAGGATGGTGTAGGTCACTGGAATTATCTTCTTTCCAAGTTGGAAGATGGGAACAATGATGGTAATCTTCCCATAATGCCCCATCAATCATCATTGATTGAATGATTCCTTCGTCTGTAGAGTGTACTAGCGACCAAGGATCTGAAGGGGTGCCATATTCTTTAGACCTATCCATCCAAATGCTTGACAAGCGTTGATGCTTGTTTGCCTCCCATACTGAGAACATTGATTGCTATAATATTTCCAGCGGGGTTAGAGGCAAAACCTGCGAATGATCCATGTTAACATCGTTTCCTGACACCTTTTGAATGGAAGATATCATATTGCAGGTTCCTACATTAGCCACTTTCGCCAAATTCGTAGGAGGCGGTAGGGTAAAAGTTCCCATCAACGTAGGGTCTTTTACTAGGCCTACTCTGATATTATGAAGCATGCTAGGGCTTCCATGGATCATTAGAATGCTTCCCGTAACTTGCGAACTGTTGGGCAGAAAAGTTTGTTGGTCGATGATTGTAATTCCTCCTTGGGAAGGAAATGCAATTTTCCTAAAGTAGGTCAACACAACCGCTGCCATGGCATATATCCAGGGTCTTCATAGTAGGATGTTGTAATCAAGATTCCCATCGATGACTTCAACATCAATTTCTACTGTTTTCCCCCCCAGTTCGACTCACAAGTTACTTAGTATCCCATACGGGGTGTATGTTCGCCCATCAAATGCTTTTAATGTTGTTGATGATCGCGACAAAGACGGAGACCCCAGAGTTTTCCAGCAAATCATCGACATGATACATATGGATGCCCCCTCATCAATAATTGTTCTATGAATAGTTTTGTTGAGGGATTTCACTTGAATGAGGAAAGCTAGTTGAGTTAGTAACTGAGGGTTGTATCCTTTATGATTAAAATATACAAGATTGGAATCCGTTGGGTCAATCCCACCTATTGTTGATAATAAAGCCTGCTTTTGGGAGGGGAAATCTTGCAGTACTTCAAGAGTCTACATCGTGAATGGCGATTGAGCTAAATCCTCCACTATATTATAGTGTTGTGCTGCTCGGGCACGAGGATTAAATGTCGATTTGTGTACTACTCCCTTTGGCGGTTTTATTGTTAATTCAGGAATGATGGGTGGCACGACTTCTGTTGAAGTCGTTGAACTACTAGGTTGATCATTATCCTTGTTGTTCAACATCTGTGGATTCCCGTAATATTTACTCCTTGTCATTGTAAGAGCATCATTCAGTTGCTTCGAGACTGACAACATTAGCGCTTGGGATGGGGAAGCATTTTTGCTAGCAACCAGATTTGTTCCTAGGTTTGGAAATGGATCCGTCAGTACAACCGAGGTTTTTGAATTTTTAAAGAATTTTCTAAGTTCTTCTTTATATGGACACTCTTTGGTCTAATGACCCTCGTCACATATACTGCATGGATTTTTGGGCTTCGCATTCCCAAAAGGGTTCGCAAAAGATTTCCTAGGAGATGAGTCTCCCTGGTTTTTCTTCTTCCCTTGTTTTTTCTTCTTGCCTCCTAGCTGCTTGGTTTCTTTGCCTTTGTCGGTTGACATGACATTTACTTCCGAGGCTAGAAGTCCCTCATTTGCATCTTGACTCGAAACCATGCGGGCCTTTTTTGGTGTGGCCTTTGCGGTTTTAGTGCTTGTCGTACCTATCACACCATCACTGGCATGACAGTCTTTGTTTGATTTAGGAGGTGGAGGAACGAAGAATTTTGGTCTAGGAGCGTCAGGGATTTTATCGTAGAGCGTGTGAGACTGAGTATAGATCAATTCTAGATATTGTGCATGAGCAATAACTTTCTCTTCAGTGACGACTCCCCCCTTTTCCACATCTTCTGTAATAGCGGGTAATAGTGACTTAATAAACCATTCAGCCAATAGCTGATCAGGAACATATGTTTTTACCATTCTACGACGATGCCACCACTAATGAATATGATCAGATATGTGAGTGGTGGTCATTTGTTTGAAATTGTTTAGTAGCTCAGTTCCTGTTTCGTACCTGATAGGTAACTGAAAATGGGTTAAAAAGGTTGTGGCTAGGGTACTGAAGTTATCAAATGAATCTCTAGGTAGTTTGATATACCACTTTGCTGCCGGACCAGTTAACGTGCGCTAAAAGAGGCGAAGCCGAATCGAATCATCATTGAGAGTGTTTGATGAACACCATAGATGAAAGGTCATCACACGATTCGATGGGTCTTCGCCCGGATTTCCATTATATTTAGGAATATTCAAAGGACGTTTATGCGGAATCGCCGGCCACCAAGGGGCATAGACAATTGGATCATTCGTTAGTCGACCTAGATCTAGTAACTCTAAAGTTGCCATGAAAGGCAACTGTTGATTCAGGCTTGGTTGAGCATACCCAGGATAAGACAGAATCATTTGAGCATTCGGTCTTTGCATACCAACATAATGCATTTTATGTTGGTAATTTTGGTAAGGTTGATGGGCATAACCATTATGATATGGTTGATACGGCTGCGCATTAATTGCAAAGAATTGTTGCTCATATCCTTGGTAAGCCTGCTGGAATTGCGGTTGTTGGTATTGCACCAGCCATGGTTGGGAAGCCATGGACTGTTGTCCAGCACTAACTGTTTGACCAAGATGGGTATTGGTGTTCCCCGTTTGAACCTGTGCCATTCCACTAGTGGGTGAATGTGGTTGTGTCGGAGGTACAAGAGATTGTTGTATTGCAACCTGCAAAATTTGAGGTTGGCATACAACTGGTGACGCCTGTACCTGTGATACTGCCACAATAGCTGGCGTAGTGGGGATGTTTCTCATAGGTGAACTTTGTTGTATTGAGCATACAACTCTTGGTTGTTGAGACAGGATTGGTACCCAACCGCTAATTGCGATTCCAGCATAACCCAAATTCTGTTGCGAACTCACGCATGGTTGTCCTTCTGAGGAAGACAATGAAAGGGTATACGGCCCTCCATACGATGGTAATCCAGTACTCAAAGGAATAATTTTCCTTTGGGGACCTGTTTTCCCAAATTGACCTTGTGACGGATCAATTTTTCAAGACTCAACGTAAGCGATTCCATATATAATTCCGAATGAACAAATGGGAACAATCCATATTGTCGAAATAGTTCCAGGATGGACTCCATCCAGCGATTGAAAGATGGTTGGGACAGATGGCACGCCGACGAACATTGTCGGAATAGTAGAAGGAGCTTCTACTGTTGTTGTGTCAGGTGACACAGTCCTTGATGTTGATGGCTATTCAGACATATTAAGTATATCCAAAATATTCCTCAGCGATTCTTCAGGAACTTTCGAGGGTGGGTGAATATTTTCTGACGAAGAAGGATACAGGGTGATCCCAGCTCCAAGTTGTGTTGGAGTGTTAAACGGAGGATCTTCCACAATCTCTTCTATGGCAATCAATCCAAGAGGAAGAGGCAGACCGTCAGGTCCGTAAAATATTTCTGGTGCCAAAGAAGATGTAAGTTCTGCAGCGGCAGATGGTTGGGGAGTAACACCTTCCGAATCGGCTGTAGACAGAGCCAGTTCAGGAATAGAAGTGTTAACCATCGCACTAGGATCAGTTGTAATGTCCTTTTGTTGTTGCGGAATTTATTCTGTAGAGGCAGGGATTCGAGAAATGTTTGGAGTAACCGGAGTCTCTGAGGATGTCGGAGTGCTTGCTTCAACCAACCTAGGGGACTTCGATCTGGTTAAACGAGTTCGCTTTGTCTAGAATGGTTTCGCTTCTAGAGTCAATGACGGTTGACTTGTAAGTCTCCGTGAACGACGGGGTTTTGATTGACTTTCTTCCACGATTGTGGATTACTTGATCAACTCAAAATAAAAAGGGAAATTTTTTTTTGAATTAAATGAATTTTAGACGCTTTGACACAACTTGTTTTTTCAATTTTAAAGAGTCGAGAAAAAACAAAAGATGACTCTAGTCGCCTTCGATTTTTATTGAGCCTTAAGTGACAAGTGCTCAAAGGACCTTTTCCTTTAAGGAGTCTGAAAAGGAGCAAAATGGACTTCTCTGGAGATCTAGGCAGAAAGGATTACCAAACCAATCGCAAAACTGCAGAATACTTTTTATGGTACGGCATTCAATCTTCCCGAATGCTGTGTTCGGTGCATTTTGATCGATAGGGCGGCATACACAGCTTCCTAAGGATAAAGGATGCAGCCTATTGTGGTCTCCCAATATATACTCGACAGTACGTCGGAGCACAAGTCCGTACATGCACTTGTTGTCTCAGAGTGGAGGAATCACCCAACCAACACTGAAAGCAACAGTTACCAGGTTTTACGACGCCGGAATACGTCTCTAGCCTAGACCTCTAGATGTTGTGCGTTAAGTTCCAAAATGTTGTTAGATTCATTGAATTTATTTTAAGTTGATATTGCTTAATAGTTTTCCTTTCAGGTTCACCACGTAATGTATATATAATTCCTAAAATGCAGTCTAAGATGATAAAAAAACGTTTAATCTTCTTTCAGCAATGAAAATCCTAGCTACTAAGGGAAGAAAGTCAAGAATATTTTCTTCACAGAGCACAGAGCACACGCTAAATGCACATTCCTAAATCAAACCAAGAAAACAAAATGCAAATGCACATGCATGTATTTGTTTTCAGCCTTCTTAATGTATGAATGATGTTAAGAAAGCTATGTGCAAATCTGAATTACTTTTAAAGCGACAGTACTCAACAAAATTCTTTTTCAAAATGAAGTGAAAGCAAGAGAGACACTTTGCGATTTTGAAATGGAAATTGCTTTTCAACACTTTAAAACTAATAATTCAAATCCTATGCAATAGTAACCGTATAATCGGCTGTCCAAAACAATGGGATTTCTTTCGAAAACTGAAAACGACAGCTACGACACTTTCAGATCTAGAGATGACAGTTCGACTATGCTAATTTTTGCAAAAGAGAACTAAAAACGTCGCACAATACATAAAAACATTTATAGTGCTTTGCACTAAGGAGGTGGAATAATGCAAGAGAAGGGGGTTTTCACAGAAGCACACTGACTATAGACAACAAAACTCTTGAATAAGACTGAAAACAGTGAGAAAAATCTACAGTCGGATGGTAAGGTTAGCCCTCCCTGACCATCGCACCTGTTACACAGTGAACTCAATATGCAGCGCACCTACTGCACTCGGGAAGTGCGATGCATACAGACAGCCTTGAAGGCAAGGTGCGATGGTAGCAGTGTGAGACTTTCAACGAGATTTCACTCACAGTTTGCAATCTAGTTCAGGTGTTTAGCCTGAATAAGTAAAGATCAGTGTATGTAAAACACAGGGGTGATCTAAGAGGTTACTAGAGCCACCACTTAGGGCAATTAGATTGCTTGCAGATCTATTATCTAATTTATAAACAAAACATGAAGATAGACTGAAGCAGCATTGATCTACTTTGCATTTGTATGACAAATATAGTTCGAAGGCTAGCTGGCTTGACTTCAGGCTCCATCTGTAAGTTTATAAAAGAAACAAAGATAGATAAGCTAACAAGTAATCTAGTCACTCCCCAATGGAGTCACCGTTTTGTTATCCGAGAATAGTGTCCACTCGGATGCTGCTATTCCCACTAAAATGGGTGGCTATCTTAGAAACAAACAATCAAAGTCTACTATTGTTTCCTTTTATGAAAATAGATGAGAGGAGAACCAAGAGGGCCAACTTGAGTCTTGCGCTTGATTTCCTCTCCTTCTTGATAGAGTTGATAGAGTTTCGCTGCTTCTCCTTCGTCTACCCAGCTTCAAAAGAACTTGTGGAACCACAACAACATACTACTATGCAAGAAACAAGGATCTAAATTCATGAATAATAGAGGATCAGATGTGTATTAACCATATACATGCATATATAAACAAGTACACAAGAATATGGAAGGAAACAAGAATAGCTTTATTCAGATGAAAAATAGCAAGAGGATTACAACCATGAGCTCTGAACCAGCATCATCCTCCAGCTAGAAAGCCCTTCTTCACCTCAAGCAAAGCTAGATCACCCAACACTATGAATGTACACCAGAAAACCAACAACACTTCTCTATAAGATACAAAATTCCAGCATCTGGATCTCTGTGATGAGGGATCCATATATAGATGATTACAGAGAGGTGAGTCATCTTCTGGGATCTTGATTAGTGTCCTCTCTCTGATAGTTCCTTCTTCCACTTGGAGAATGATGATCTCTTACTCATCCCTAGTCGAAAATGGAGTGGCGAGTGACAGAGGGGAAGCTTCTGGAAGATTCCTTGATCTTCCACCTCGCATTTTGGTCCCTGCCATTTGTCCATTCCCGACCATCGCACCCTACAGAGGAGAAAATTAGTATGCATCGCACCTTTTACATTGGGGAGGTGATATGCATCGCACCCCCTGCATTGAGCTTTCAGTATGGTCCAGTTTTGACCATTTATGAGTAGTTTTCAGTGGAGAACTTCTAGGAGATCATGTAATTAGTTGACCTTGTTCCTTTAGGCAGTGAAGAAACACTTTTAGGGACTTAGGAGCCCTCAGTTTATGGACATTTATGATTGGGGTTGAAGTGCCAAAAAATGTCTATAACAATAGTCCTTTGAAAAATGAAAAAGATGGAAATATGAAAATATGAAAATTTTTGAAAAACATGAATAAGGTGAAAGAAGAGAAAGGCTTCCTGTGTAGAGAGGTGATGCAAGTAACTCCTACGAGTTACTGACCAGGCTCGTTGGTAGTAGAGTGATGTTTTTGTTCCCGCGTGACTCCACTAAGGTATTGTCCAGGCTTGTTGGCAGCGGAGGAACACCAAAGATGAAACTTAAACTATGACAGTCATATTACTTATGCACCAATATACTACTCATCCCCAATGAAAAGAACTAAGTTGACTTGGCTTGGAATGTGTGTTGACTGACCATGACCATGGTAGGTGCTACATGTTTCACTCAAGATAGTGCGGAAACCATGATGATCAACGAATTGAACAATACTGCTGGAGGAGTTAGACTTTCTTTTCATGAAACAAGTTCCATTAAAAGAGTTTGAGTTCTACCTGTGTGTCGCCAATGTTGTAGCAGCTACAACCATCCTCGAAAAATTTTCCTTAGCTTCATTTTGGAGCCTCCCTACCAAAGATCCTTAACATCATGTCTTGCAATGCCCAAGTACATATGCTTCTAGTTGATTTTCTTAGCTTATCAGCTTGTGTTTTCTAATGTTTTTATCTTTCACCCGCAAGCTGACATCCCGTGACTTGGTCTTCAATTGACTCTTGTTATCTCTTGCAGAATTATGTAGAACTCGAGGGAAACCAACATTTCTCTCTAGAATTTCGTAGAGCATCAAGGCAGCTTACTGCTCTCTAAAAATGTGCAGAGAAAGAAGATTGCCTTCCCCTTGAAAGTTGTGCAGAGTATCCCATCAATGGGCTTCCTGTCAGAATATGTGTAGATCTGGCTGACAGCCTTGGCTTTAGTCCAGAAATTGCACAGAGCTTAAGGGGAAGCCATAGCCACTCATCCCAGAAACTATGAAAAAGTCATGTAGAGGCTTATTTTTCATTGCATGTGCTTCCAAGTTGACTGGTTCCCTTTAAGATTGAGCAATTGTGCTTTGCATGCATGAGTAGCTTTTTCTGAAAAAAGAAAAAAGAAAAAAATCATCCCTACCTAGGACATCTTAAATAGAGGAGTGTATGGAAGATTATCTGTGAGGGGGTTTTGCAGCACTCCAATTGTCATGTAGTGAAAAAGATAATAAGAGGGGCTTGGTTCAATAGGCCTTCATTAAGGTAGACTCAAGTCAATACATGGATCCAAATGCAGGGGGTAAATCAGGGTGGCCTCAAAGAGAAATGTTTTGTTCTAGTGGCTGACACACATGTTTAGTCAATTTAATGTTCTTAAATTGTAAGCATAAATTATCGACCAGGGCAGGTAAACTGATGAAGTACAAGTTCACTGTATGTGCTAGAAGTTACTTATGTTGTTAAGGTGTTTATGTTATGGTTAATGTATAAATCTAGAATCAATATGGAAATTATGTTATTGTCTATATTAGAGTATTATCTTGAGATCTGTTAGTTGGTCATTCTAGAATTAATCTTAATTGAATCAAACTTTGTGGGATGGTTGAATAGTGATCCTAACTTTACTCTGTTGGACTGTTTTTGATTATGTTTGGATTTTTATGCTGCAACCAAACTAGACTAACTATGAAAGCATGGAATGATGTAAAGGAGATCTACTTTATTGAATTGGAAAAATGAATGATGCTTGAACTCAGTTGCTAAGAAGAGATTGTCACTCTTAACTTCTACAACTTCACTCAACGAAAAAGTAAAAACAAGAACAAGATTGATAAGCTATGAAATAACCAAACTGTGAAGTGAAATGATTTAATGATACTAGGTACAAATCAAATGAAATGATCAAGTTATGCTAGGTATAAAGCAAATGAAATTACTAATGCAGATGTCAATTTAGTCGGGAACTCCATTGGACTGCATCCTAAAACATAAAACAGAGCATCCATAATTTAATTCTAAGAAACCAAAGAAAATCTATTTGTAGTGAGTCAAAGACCCAATCTTCATGCAGGAGCCCTCCATGAGGCAGTCAAAAACTTTAATCAATGTAACATGAAATGTATGAACCAAGATTTATTAATAAGAAAATAGTTTTAACGGGATGCTTTCAAAATTACATACAACGACATGCACACAAAACACAGAGCGACCATTGTTCTTAATTAACAAAATGATAAATTCAAGCCTAAGTATCTTCATCAAAATCCTTATCAAACTAAATCATATCACTTAATCATCAATTTTCTATTTGAAAACGAAAATTAATAATATTTCGTGAAACTGAGACTCTGTTTCGGCACATTATCTTACAGTTGGCTTTCATGGTTGACCGCATTGTAGTGTGATTTTCTTTATGGATTGGTTCAAGTAAACAGGAATATATACATGAGGGAATCATTCTTCATCTACCCATATAGTCCTTTGCTGAGCTGGCACACTCAAACCCTATCAACAATGGAAGTAGCTGCAGATCTATGGATTAGCTGCAGAATCAGGTCAATTCCGTAGCTGAATGAAAACTTTAATAAAACAATAAGGTATATGGAAAATATATGAAAAATAGGACATATAAGTGCTTACCTTAACAAAACCTTATATTTATTGCATTTATTTGGATGATAGGAATAGAAAAAAGGAGGAAATATGGGCAAAAAGGGTTGTCAAGGTGAAGCAGTTCTTGGACTCTACAACACAACAAAGAGAGAACTTAATATTGAAGTTCTAGTAAAGGTGGAGACAAGAAGAGGAAAGAGGGAAATAGACTCATAGGGTTGTAGATGAACATAATCCTAAGCAACAATGTTCTAGCATAAATATTGAAGAGAGTGGAGATGGAATGGTAGAAACAATAGAGTGCTTATTAAGGTTTCATACCAGACATAGCATGGGTACCATTATTGCCAAAGAGCATGAGTCAATCTAGGCTCGTACAGGTACTATTGTTAATTAAATAAAATTAGTAAATATGCCTTGTACAGGTACTATAGGTTACAGACTAACAAAAGTAACTATGTATTAAACGCAGGGAATGTTTTCTTATTTAGCAGCCTAGATAAATCCATGAATCAGAGAGAAACCAATCACTTCATTGCACTATTTCAGAAAAAAGGAAACACAAATGAAATGATATTTACAAAGAGGAAACATACTACACATTGATCTACTTGGAAGCACCCAGATAGTTTCATTAATATTTGGAGGGTCCAAATAACCACTCCATAACATTTAGCAGTGTATTAGCCAAGTCCTCCTATCAACATGCAATTCAGAACCAAGAATGGCATCTCAGAATTCAGACCCTTGCGGGTGCAAAATTCTAGAACCATTTCTAAGTGTTTCTTCCCCCTATTTATTAGAAGAGGGGGAGCCTGGGTTATAGTTATAAAAATATCTTCACCAGAGTATCTAGCTATCTGTAAGACTAACTTTCTTGGTGTGCAAGGCTTTGCTGCCCAAAATTATTACAATCGGGATTTGATACCTTCTTGGAAATAAATAGAAATTACAGAATAATAAGAAATAAAGAAAACTAAAAGATGATGGATGAAGTGTCCCTCTGTTGTTCCTATGAAGGCCTCTGATGAAGCCATGTCTCTGCCATGATGTGCCTTCCCTGCTGCTCGACCAGTTCTTGTCACTTTTGTCTTAATTGCCCGACTTCCCCACTCTTTGTAGATGATAGAAATCAACAATGTTTGTGTGTCACTGAGCATAAACAAATTTATTCCAAGAAGTGCTCTATTTTCTACCTGACTGTAGCTCCATGTTGAGCCATTAAATCTTCCTAAGCCCCCCATATTGATTTACCCTTGCACCATACTTCATTCAATGCTTTAGCTGTCGACGGATTCACCTTCAAAGCCGTGTACCATACTATTGGGGCTTCACAATAGTGGGACTTTTACTCTGCAAGGAGCTATAAAACATTGGGTTCTAATGCTCCTTGGATCTCTATGAAATAGCCCCTGTCTATGTTTCTACATAATAGGACTGAGGTCTGTGACTTGGGGCTCAACCTTTATATCGAAGATTGGTAATCGGGGCCTCTTCAAACTGTGCCTATGGTCACATCCTCCTATACCTTGTGATCACCGATCACCTTCACGTTCAACCTTTAGTTCTTTAACACCTTATGTGATCACGACCAGCCCGTGCATCAGAGCCCCTTTATCGACGGTTTCCAATCAGTGAGTTCCTTATGATGCCCAATGTGCTGATACCCCTGATCGCCAATTTTAGGGATTGATGATGTCATTAGTGCCACATGTCACTTTATGAGTGGTTACATGTGTCACCTTGTTTTGGCTGCTTTCGGCCCCTTAAAATGTTGAATCTTTATGCCACGTGTCCTCCATACTGCCACGTCATCATTGTACTGCCACGTCATGTTGACATTAGCTGCCCCATGTCATTGTCGAATCTAATGGTGCTCTACCCCGTGGCCCCCTAAAGAGAGAGAAAAGGGTCCACCTGCCCTTGTTTTTTCACTGATTTTCTTTGTTAATCATTTTTCGGCCCTCCTGATGCTTTATACTATCATATCTCAACATCACGATATCGCAATGTTTTAGAGTTATAACCTCATTGTCACGCTGATTCACCAATATGGGATGCCATGAACCCACTGATCATTGATAAGCCTGAACCTTGAAATCGTTGATCGCCAATATGCATGGACCTTGAAACCCTCGAGCGCCGATTTCAATTTGCGATGTGCTCTCGGTGTTCGATATCGACGATCGTTGTTTTACCCTGCCGATATGTCTTGATTGCTGGGACCTTTGATGTTTGTGATTTATGATATCAATGATTAACTGATCGCAGATTTCACTGCCTTCCCCTATTGCTATTTCAGAAAAGCCCCGATTGCAATTTGAGATGAGCTTGACCCTTAGTCTTTTCCTCTTTGTTTTTTGGTTTTCAAAGGGTACTTCAATCTGCTCTAACTTCTGCTCCAGAGATCCGTTTTTTGACTTACACCTACCATTTGAAATCTTATTCCAAGCACTATCTAGTGGAAAGGGTCTGAATTATATTAAAGAGATTACGTGGCTTAGGATATGGCTTCAAAATTCACTGCTATTTCTCACCCTTTTCACAGCTGAAAACACATTTTAGCAGTGAGTGACAACATTGGCTCCAACTAGGGACAATGCATTGTTGGCAAGGTGCTGAGAACCTACAAACTAGTATACTTCACCAATTGGCATGGAGTAAAAAATATAATGAATCAATACAACGATAAAATCTCCATTGGACTTTATTTTCTGGGGGTACTTTCCTCATCAAGCTAAAATGCATAAAAATAAATTCTATCAATTGGAAAGTAAACACTCAACTAGTGAGCTTATTTATATACATTCCTACTTATGCACAAGGCTTAATTCACTAAAGTGAATTCAACCCTCTAATGGAGCCAGGCCAACATTTGGATGCTAGGCCTAATGCCTCCATGCTATTGGAATTTGAAAATAAAAAAAAGCATGCACCATGAAAGATATTCAATCGAAAAACCTAATACATGCTCTAGGAACAACCTCGGATGCTGACTTAAGAATGTCGTCATGTAGTCAACTACAGGGTCTTAGAACTGACGAGAAATATTTTTAACTACCTTATTTTCATGTAAATTCTGTTGACCAATATTTTCTTGGTCAGGGATGCCACAAATAATGTTCAACTCCTTAACTTTAGTTTTTTCAAGAAAAACTTGTTGGTGATCTTTTACTACCCATTTTTTTAAAAGGACAACCCTCTTGGAAATCTACAATAGATTCTTCATTGTCTGAACTATAATAGTCATAGATTAGAGAATCTACTGAGAATTCCTGGAAAGAATCTTTCTACAATAGGTAGTAACAGACTCTATGTGGTCTTTCCACTTTGCGCTTTTCTTGACAAACTTGTTGTTGGGAGCTTTCTCCCCACTTGCTGGTAAACACTTCCTTCTGAAATTTTGTGACCATCTCATCCTCCTTTGAATAATATGAATCATAAATTTGAGGAGGTTCTTAATCTTGTTCTCCAGGTGAAGGGTGTGCTTTGTAAATTGGAGCCTCTTTATTAACCTCCTCGTAGGCCTCCTCTTCTTGTACAGCTTCCCATGACTGGGAGCATTGTGGCTCTGCATCACTTGACTCTCCATAAAATTCGTATTCATCATAGGAAGGAGAAACGTCAAATTCGACCAAATAAGACCTCTGATGGTTTATTGGAAGCTCAATGATTTTTCCTTCTTCTCTTTCTTACTCATTGGGTGATGCTTCTTGATGCAAGTAGATGTTTTCTTAGAGTGGAGCTCCACAAACATCTTCAACAGGGTCATTAACCTTAGGAATGTCTTTGTCATTAAGATATGTGCAACAATCTTCAAATAGTGCATTCAGTGGATATAGTCTTTTGCAATAGTGAGTGAATGCTATATGAAAACGTTTTAAGGAAGATATACTGCCATGAGGTATTATTTTGTACCAAACACTAGCACCCTCATCTAAATAATACATGAACAGTCTCATTTGTACATCTTCAAGAAAAATACCTTGCTGTTCCATGTGTTCGTCAAATTCTTTGAGGTGTTGTTCAGGCCTTCTATCTGTGCTTCCATTAAATATAGGAAAATATGGATACCATTCATGAAATGATTGGAAATGACTGGGATAACCATCAATAGAAACAAAATCCATTGGGGCAAATTTGTTGGCCAGGAATTCAAGAATGGCCATTCTGAAAACCTCCCTAGATAAGTGATTTCAGGTATGAGGCAAGGAAGTTTTTTTACTCATCTAGCATCAAAGCAAGTAAGAGACTGTTTGAAAGCTAGAGCAATCAAATAGGGAAATGAAGAGTGGAGTCACCACAATGTTTACCATAGAATGAAACAGTGGAGTTTCCTAAAAAAATAAATGGAAACATTTGTTGTACCCAGGGAAACATATTCTAATCTATTCCCCAGCAACGACACGAGAAAGATGTTGTTTCTTTTCCTAGCACCCAGACCACAAGTGCCTCAGGCAATATAGAAATATTCCTAGAGATAGCCTCTGGGTTGATTATAGACTAGTGCCTAGGAAATCTTAAATAGAGGAGTGCGTTTCTGGGAAAACTAGTGTCTTTTCGATCGACTAGCCCTCTAGGTTTGGTAGCTACCCTAGAAACAATAGTTTAAAGCAATTTGTAATTTCTTCTATGTATAATAGATAAGAGAAAGTCAAAGGAACCAACCTGAATCTTCCACTTAACTCCTTGCTTGATCTCTGTCCCCTTTGACCGAGCTTGCAACTCCTTTCCGTACTTATCCCACTTAGAGAATATCTGTAGAAACACAGTAACAAGGAACCGTCAAAGCATCTTGATCTATTATATCATAAGCATTATGGAAGAAAACTCAAAGAACTTTATTAAATAGAAGGGAGAATTACAACCCAGTTTTCTAATCCAGCATCATCCTCCCAGTATCAAAGCCCTCTTCACCTCATGAAAAGCAAAATCACACCAACAATACAATGCTCTTTCTCAAATACAAACTATCAACACTTCCTTGGAAATTACAATATTCCAGCCTCCAGATCTCTCAGATGAGGGATCCATTTATAGATGTGTGCAAGGGTGTGAGTCATCTTTGGGGTTTTGATTAGTATCATTCCACTTGTTGCATTTGGTTCGACTTGGAGATTTCTTGGATCTCTTACTCATCCTTGGGCGAATTTAGAGAGGCAAGTGTCATAGGAGAAGTTTCTAGAAGATCCCATGAGCATCCACTTAGCAAACTGTCTCGGACATTTGTCCATCCTCACCCATCGCACCCTAAAAAATTCCAAATTAGTATGCATCACACCTGAGTAGTGTACCACTTAGTATGCATCACACCTGGCTAGTGTAGCAGTTAGTATGGTCTAGTTTAGGCCATTTCTGGATGGTTTTTCAGGAGCAACTTTTGGGGAATGATGTAATCAGCTGACCATGTTCTTTTAGGGTATGAAACAACACTTTTAGGGGTTGAAAAGCCCTATTTTATTGACATATAAGATTGGGGTTGAAGTGCCCAAATATGTCTATAACAGAGTGCATGGAAGATTATCTGTGAGGGGGTTTTGCAACACTCCAATTGTCACATAGTTAAAAAGATAATAAGAGGGGCTTGGTTCTATAGGCCTTCATTAAGGTAGACTCAAGTCAATACATGGATACAAATGTAGGGGGTAAATCAGTGTGACCTCAAAGAGAAATGTTTTTTTCTGGTGGCCAACACACAACAATGAGATAGCTTAATACTGAAGTTGTAGTAAAGGTGGAGAGGAGAAGAGGAAGGAGGGAAGTGGATGCATAGGGATGTAGACGAACAAAATCCTAAGAAACAAATTTCCAATAGAATATGGAAGAGAGTGGAGATGGAATGGTAGAAACAACAAAGTGCTTATTAAGGTTTCATAATAGACATAACATGGGTACCATTATCGCCAAATAACATGTGTCAATCTGGGCTCGCACAAGTACCGCGTTAATCAAATAACATTAGTAAATTTGTCTTGTACAGGTACTGTAGGCTATAAACTAACAGAAGTAACTATGTATTAAACGCAGGGACTATTTTCTTATTTAGAAACCTAGATAAATACATGAATCAAAGAAAAATTGATTGCTTCATTGCACTATTTTAGAGAAAAGAAAACAAAAATGAAATGAGATTTACAAAGAGGAAACATACTGCACATTGATATTCTTGGAATCACTAGGATAGTTTTATTAATATTTGGAGGGTCAAAATAACCATTCCATAACATTCAGTAGTGTATCAGCCAAGTCCCCCCATGAACAAGACATTTAGAACCAAGAATGGCATCTTAGAATTCAGACTCCCGCAGGTGCGAAATTACAGAACTGTTTCTAAGTGTTTCTTCCCCCTATTTATCAGAAGAGGGGGAAATTGGGTTACAGTTACAAAAATATCTTCACTAGAGTATCCAGTTGTCTGCTAGACTAGTTGTCTCAGCATGTAAGGCTCTACTGCCCAAAATGGTTACAATCGAGATTTTATCCCTTCCTGGAAATAAATAGAAACTATAGAATAATAAAAAATAAAGAAAACTAAAAGAAGATGGAGGAAGTGTCCCTCTGATATTCCTATGAACCTTTGATCAAGCCACGTCTCTGCCATGATGCGCCTTCCCTGCTACTCAGTTGGTTCCTGTCACTTTTGTCTTAATTGCCCGACTTCTCCACTCTCTATAGCTGATAGCGATTAATTATGTATGCATGTCACGGAGCATAAATAGAGTTAGTCTGGGCAGTGCTTCGTGTCATATTTGAGTAGAGCTCCATGTCGAGCCATTAAATCTTCCTGAGCCCCCCATATTGATCTATCATTGCACCATACTTCATTTAATGATTCAGTTACCGACCCATCCACCTTCAAAGCCATGTACCATTCTATCGGGGTGTTACGATAACAAGACTTTTACTCTGAAAGGCATTGTAGAATGGTGGGTTCCAATTCTCCTTGGCCCCCTGTGACTTAGCCTCCCTCTGCATTTCTACATAATAGGACTGAGGGTTGTGAGGGCTTAGCATTTATATTGAATATCGAAAATCAGTTCCTTTTAAAACCGTTCCTCTAGTTGCATCCATCTGAAACTTTCGATCACCGATCACCTTCATGTTTAGCCCTTGGTTCTTCGACACCTTATGTGACCATGGCTAACCCATGCATCAGAGCCCTTTTATCGGTGGTTTCCAATTGAAGAATTCCTTATGATGCTCAATATGCTAATAGCTCCGATCACCAATTTGTGGGATTGATGATGTTATGAGTTCCACATGTCACTTTTTGAGTGGTGACACATGTCACCCTAGTTTGGCCCCTTTATACACCTTAAAACACTAAATTTGTATGCCACGTGTCCTCCGTACTGCGACGTCATCACCGTACTACCATGTCATGCGGATGTCAACTACACCATGTCATTATCAGATCTAATGGTATTCTGCCATGTTGCCTCTTGACGAGAGAGGAAAGGGTCTGCCTGCCCTTGCTTTTCCACTGATTTTCTTTGTTAATTGTTTTTTGACCCTCTCAGCGCTTTATACTATCGTATCGCAACATCATGCTATCACAATGTTTTAGAGTTGTAACCCTGTTGTCACATTGATTCGCCGATGTGAAATTCCCTGGATTCACAGATCGTCGATAAGCCTGAACCTTGAAATTATCGATCGCCGATATGTCTGGACCTTGAAACCCCTGAGCGCCAATTGCAATTTGCGACATTGATGATCATTGTTTTACCCCGTCGATATGTCTTGATTGCTGTCACCTCTAATGTTTGTAGTTTGTGATATTGAAAATTCGCTGATCAAAAATTTTGATGCCTTCCCCTGCTACTATTTCATAAAATCCCTGATTGTGATTTGCGATGAGCTTGACCCTTAGACTTTTCCTCTTTTTTTTCTGTCTTTTAAAGGGTACTTCAATATGATCTAACGTCTAATCCTGAGATCCATTTTTGGACTTCCAACTACCATTGGAAAGCTTATTCCGAGAACTATCCAGTGGAGAGGGTCCAACTTAGCTTAGAGAACTTGTGTGTCTTGGTAGATGGCCTCAAACTACACTTCTCTTTCTCACCCTTTTCATAGCTGGAAACATATTTTAACAGTGAGTGACAACACCTAGATTTGTGGCATGTGTGTCATAAGCCTCAATCTTGTCAAAAATATTTATTTGACACTTCATAGCTCATTCTTCACTTCGATCATGGAGCTCTGGCATTCCGAATGCATGTGGGAACATTTGGCACACTCAACTCAACTTTTTCTCAGTAATTCTGCTTTTCATGTGTTTTCTTGCTTTTCTGTCACTTTTTGTATTTCAATTTGTTTGAGTTTTGTTTTATTGGTTTCGTTGAATTCATGCTATCATTTTAACATATATTATCTTGTAGAAGCATTGTTTCAAGTTTTCCATTGCATCTCCTTCTTGTCACATGCATGACACTTTTTTTGCACTAATGGTCATTACTATGGTGACTCGCTTCACACACTGAGTTGTCTTCCCATTTTACTAAATCCTGTACTCACTGATTGCATGCATGTTCATTCACTCATGTCTGCACCCAGTTTTGTACATGCATTTAGTCGTTATTGTTTTGAGTCGCACGTCGGTGGGTCTGATTTGCCTTGGCCTGGAACTTGCCTTTCCCGACTTGCACTACACATTTCTAGGATGGAAGGCCTTGCCTTGCTCCTAGAAATTGTGCAGATCTTGCCTCACATTGGCCTCCCAAGCTTTCTCTGCACAATTTTGAGAGGCAACCAAAATTTTGCAATGTAATTTCCATGGGTTACAGTCATGATGACTGAAACTTTGTATTGCGTAGTTCCAGTCCTCAGGAGGCCAATATGGACTGTGTTCTACATAGTTTTAGTAGCCAGTTAGCTCACTAGTGGTTTGGCTATGCTTTGCACAGTTTTGGCTGTCAGTCTCCCACCCTCCTAGTGAAAATTGCACAAATTTCCCAATAAGTCATCTAGGTGTGTCACGTGTCAATCCTCAAGATTCTTTTGGTTTTCAACTAAAAGTTTTCTTGTCATGAGTTTTTCTCTATCTCCAAGTATCACAGGTGTTCAACTATCACTCAGCAGTATAGGTACAATGGATTCCAAGAGAGGAGCATCAAAGGACACCATTGAGAATGCAACTGGAGATATGGTCGAGCAAATGTCTATGAGCTTGCCCATCTATGAAGAAACTAAGCTATTCATAGACAAGGATATAAAGATCAAATGGCAAGACATCAATTACATATTTTCAAGCACCTTCAAGGAGAATCTAGAGGACCACAGACTCTATGTCAACATACACAAGTATGATTTGTGCCGAATTGCATGTAGTTATCCCACATTCCCATGCACGGACATGATCCACTAGATTGTCTTGCATACTAATCTAGAGACAATGGTGTTGAGAGTGTCAGTGGAACATAACTTGCTACCCTAAGGGAAAAGGAATTTCAGACGCTGTATCACTTTTTGTAGCCAGTGATCACAATAGATGCACCCTTCTTGAAGAGCTGGGTGAAAGATCCATCTAAGTTTAGGACAACATCCAACCAAGTTTACAAGAAGAAGATACTATGGAAGGCTTATCAGTTCTTAGTCATCTTCGCTTGCTGCGTATACAGCCAAGAGAGCATAGAGACCTTCACACAAAGTTGGGTGATTATGTTGGATCTCCAGATAAAGGGACAAGTAATAGATGCTTGGAATCCGTCCAAGGGCCAACAAGTAAGGCTCTTCATGTCCACTTACATACTTGATGCAATCTATGCCCGTCAACAGTTCCTTGGCTTGGGTTGGACATGGAGACATTCAAAAATCTCCATGCACACCTATTGCAGGTTGTTCTCTGAATGTAACTTTTGTGGAGTTATAATACAACTATCAGACCACTTCGTCACCCTGGTGTATAGGATGCTCTTTGAGCAGGATCCGCCTTGCATGTCATAGGCAGTGATAGAGGCATTAGGTACTAAATAATATTCGTATGCCTCACCCCTTGGCACCTTCATCTGGATGTACAGTGGGGAGAAGGATCCACATGTGTTTACTGAAGTTTTCCATGGATTAGTGTGGTACAGGTAAATTCTCAGTGTGGAAACAAACAATTCCTCTAGCCTAAGAGAGCGGGTCTAGCCACAAAAAAACAATCTATGGAAAATATCCTTAAGCTAGAATCAATCAAAATGGCCTACCTCTTAGAATGCTATTATGCTTAGTGATGATCCTACTTCCTCACTCCAGCTATCTTCCGTTTCCTTCCTTCGAATACCTAAAACAAGAAAACAAACAACAACAACAAACATGATAGCATACAATATTGTATTCAACCTACTTAATAGGTCAAGGAACATTAAGCCATATAGATGTAAAATAACACTTCATGTAGGAAATCATTCAATAGTTATATTCATATAAATCAGAAAGAGATTACAACTGTAGTCTCCTTCGACGTATCCAAGTTCCCACACTTCTGCTAGCACTTCATCGATAGCCCCAACTATGGAAGTTTTAAGGGCTCTTCCCTCTAGTCTCAAACCAAACCAAAACACACTATTCTCCCTCAAACATACACTAGAAGGCCATAAGCTATAGATGTCTTGTTGATCATTCAAACTCACTCCAAAACTAGTTTAGCTTGGGAAAAGAGAGGTTTATATAGCTTGTATGGATGGGAGATGGTTCCTCTAATCATGGGATAAGGTCTTATCTCTTGAGTTTGTTCCATCCTAATAGGGGAAAGGAGCACAAACTGACTTCCTCGGCTCCATCTAGCCCAACCATCTAGTAGACTTCCGTTACAAAGCTTCTAGAGCTGGAAGCTTCGACTCCATATTTAAAAAACTTGCCAAAAGAGGATTGGCGCGACTGGAAAAGGGCTCAGTCACTCCGTACGATGCTAGAGCTAGTTTTAATCTCTGTAGATTGGCACGAAGAGGAAACTAGTCAGTAGCGTCAGTCTTGTAAACTGGGATCAAAGGAAGATTCTTGGGAAATGACGCAAAGGGGAATTATTCTACTCATGAAGATGGACATATTGGGAGTTTTTTCATGATAGGAAAGCATGTTGGGTTCACTATAGAGGTCCTCTAGGATCATGGATGGAGAGTACAGGGACAGTGAAAAAATGTGTAACAGATGCCCCCTAAAGTGTGAAGGCCGAACTAGAGTGAGGGGTGAAATGCTTTACAAGTGGAAGCGGGGAACCGAAGTTTGTTGTCAGAAAACCTGTAAGCAAGAATAGATACATATACATCACTGAAAACTCCGACAAATGATACATGAGTTTTGGTATGGACACAACCATCCAGAGAATGATCATGTAAATGGATCCAAGGCATGGGCATAGCCATCCAATAGAAAGGATCATAACGAAACCAAGGTATGGTTGCAACCATACAATAATGAGGATCACACATAACAACTCATGGTATGGTCGCAGCCATCCACCTAAAAGACATATCAACATGATCATGTCACATCGCCTCACAACCTCGACTTGTGTAATCTTAGCCTAGGGTATTGTGCTCCAAACGACCCGATCAAGGTACAAATCCTAACATGTGAATGAATGTGTTAAAGTCGGACATTCAAGAAAGTCACTTGATTACCGGTCAATTATGTGAATCATTAACAACTGCGAGAGAAACCACCAATAGTGATAATGGCTTTCAAGATACCAGTAGCACAATTCACAGAATGTGAATAAAGGAACTGATGTTGAACACCCATGAAATCACCCAATCGAAAACCAATGATGTGAGATTGTCATCGAGTGTGAAGAAATTTCCATTAGGGCATGCAAGATCTAATGTCTTGGAAGGGAGTCTCTCAGCTAGCTTCCTGGATAATGAGCTGAAGTCAACAAGAAACAACCATGTTGAAGTAGGGCCATGATGTATCCCACATCATTGATAGAAGAAAAAGGGATGTAAATGATTTCAGATGATATAGAGAATCAAGAGCAAGTGTAACTGTAGAAGGACTAACTCTTGAACATATCAGCGACACAACTCTGGAGTTTGGCAGATTTTGGATCCATAGGATTGGTAGTCATGATGATGTGGTAGAGATCAAATGGAAGGCAAAAAATGAATAGCATAACCCAGGAAGGTCAATGATGAAGGAGCATATCCCAACCTGACACAAAGCAGAAAGTGTTATGTTCAAGAGTGAGCTTCCAACATGACTGATAAGATTTCCAATTCCCCCCCACCATTTCTGGCAGGTACCCCAATTATCTTTTATCACAAGATTTAAGGGGATAGCATGTTCTTGCACTCTAAGTTCATCCTTCGAACAAATCCGACCTAGTCAGTTTAATGAGCTCTAGGAAGGAGAAGCTCACGTTCGTCATGGCGATGAATACAATGTCGTTTAATGTTTTAACGAGTCTGACAAAGGTGTAACTCGATGTCTTTTTCATGTTTAGATAGTTTGAAAAGACACAGAAAAGAGAACTCCACATGGTCCCTTTTTGTACATCTGTTTCTCTCGAGCCCACAAAAGTTGAAAACGATACTTGAGAGAACCGCTTGACCATTTTAGTCAAGGAGTAAATTTTTTTGTAAATAGTTCATCCCAACTCGAGAAAGGGGTAAACATATTCTGGATGAACGATGTTTCACATCCTTTAACAAGTTCAAAATGACAAGAGCTCCGCAATATTTTCATGTTTAAAGAGTCGAAAAAGAGCTTGAAGGTGGACCCCCCATTTTTATTCTCTTTTACGAGTCAAAAAGGGAAAAATACTCGGCGATATTTTCATTTGAGTTTTATGAGTCGAGAAAAGAGATGAAATGTGACTCCAATACCATCATCGATAATCTGTCACCTGTCACTGCACAAAATGGTAAATGCATTATCCAGCTTCTGAGGCAAAATAGGTCAAAAATAGTTTAAAAACCCTAATATTCCTTGAAAAATGAATAAAAAGAGGAAAAAGTAATTATTTTTTACCATTTACCATTTTCCTTTGTGTGAAGAACTTTTTACCCACTTGTGCCCTAGTTTTTCTGGAGCAGACTGCGAGAGATCCGGGAGGCCATTCATCGACTTGTCAGTTGTAGGTAAGAGCCAAGACCTTAAGCTCCATTTGCATACTTATTTTGCCTATTTTTGACCATTTTTTTGATTTTTTGAGGAGGTTTAAAAAAAGCCGTCCTCGGTCGGTGCGATTTTCAAGCACAAAATTGTGTTGATCGGGGGCTCGAAGACTATCAAGCAAGCCATCGGTGCTACTATTTTTAAAACAGTCATGCCGATGTTGTGAACAATTTTTTTTCATGTTTCTACCCAATTTATCTACTTGAATCCAAATTTCTTTGGCCAAAGATGTTTATTGACTTGATTATATGGTTTTTGTAGGGAAAAAGTCGTGAAAAATGGTGGATTGGAAGGAACGTGAGCATGACGATATTGTAGGTTTTAACCCCGTACAGAAATTACCTGCATACGAATTCTAAAACATAGAAAACAAACAATGCGAGAGCATAACACATAAAACACATATACACAGAGATTTTCCCTTGGATCCCAAAATCGGGACTACCAGCTTGATTTTTCATTATGTTCCTTTCAATGTTACAATAAATATTTATACATGCCAAAGCATTCAATACCATGGACCGAAAACCATTGTGTCCAAGACCTTGGACCGAAAACCATCACGTCCAAAACCATGTGTGAAAATCATGCACAAAACCATAGGTAGGTCTACCCAACCTAATATAGGGTCCAAAAAAAATTTCACGGGGCATTGCCCCGAACCCTGTAGAGGGGGCCTACTCACCCCCTTAAACCCCTTGGATAGGGGGGACTGTCGCCCCCCCTGTGACTCCCTCACAACACAATTGGTGCAATGAAAAGGGGGCTTTGCCCCCCCTCTAACTCCCTGGTTAACTACATACGCTAATCATGGAAAGAATATAACACAACAAAGCATTCTCCCACTTGTTGTTTTCTTTCCACAGGGGGCCACATGAGAGCTTAGTCATTTATCTAGCCCTACAATGCCCATTGTTTCTCTACACCAAGAGAACTTCTCAGAGCTCATCGATTTTGTCAATGCATCTGCAGTATTCTTCAAAGTGTCCACCTTTACCAGCAACACCTTTTTGTCTTCTATCATATCATTCACAAATTGATACTGAACATCAATGTGCTTTGTCTTTGAATGATAAGCAGGGTTCTTTACCAAGAAAATTGCACTTTAGCTATCACAGTCTATCCTTATAGCTCCCTGTACTAACCCCATACTTGAACATAATCTCTGCAACCAAACTGCTTCCTTGCTTGCATGAGTGGTTGCCATGTATTCTCCCTCTATAGTTGATAGTGCCACTACAGATTGTTTCTTACTCATCCAACTGGCTGCACCTCCAAATAGGTTAAACACATACCCACTTGTAGATCTTCTCTGATCTAGATCTCCAACCTAGTCTGCATCAACAAAGCCATGAATATCCAACACTCTGTCCAATCCTGGTCTTCCTTGGTAGCATAAACCATAATCACTAGTGCCACACAAATACCTGAAAACCCGCTTCATTGTTGTCCAATGCTCCTTCCTTGGTTTTGACATAAACATGCTCAATACTCCCACTACATGTGCAATGTCTAGTCTAGTACAGAACATCACATACATTAGGCTACCGAATGCACTGGCATATGGAACACGAGACATGTCCTCTTCCTCTTCTTGTGTCTTGGGGCACTGTTCAACAGATAAGTTCACACCTAGAAGAATAGGAACCTTCACCAGTTTACTATTATGCATATTAAACCTCTACAATATTGTCTCGACATATTTCCTCTGGTTTAACTAGAGCCTCCTCTTTGCCCGACGTCTTTTAATTTCCGTGCCCAAAATATAGTTTGCAACACCAAGATCTTTCATGTTGAATTTGGAGGACAATTGGGTCTTCAAATCCTAGATAATTTGTTTGTCATTTCCAACCAGCAATATGTCATCCATATACAAGACTAGATAAATAACACAGTCACCAATTAATTTAAAATACATACAGTGATTGATGAGCTTCATCATTGGGTAATTATATGGGCCTTAATTGGCCTTAATTCACCTCCTAGCTTAGTCAAACCAACTATTCTCACAACTTATTGCATACTTATTATTATATTTTTTTTATGAGATGAGTTAGAGTTGGATATTTTTCTTTGTGGTCTAAAATGCATGTAATGCAGGAATAAATGATAAAAGCAAGGAAAAATGTAGGCATAAAGGATAAAAGCAAGGAACGATGGAAAAGACCTTGGTCAAAACTCGAATGGGACAAGGGATAGTAATTATCGGAGGTAAATCCTCCTCATCTACTACCCCTCCATTCGAATATTCCTCCATCATCGGAGTGCAAACAACCATCACTTTGAAGACTAGAAGACAACCGAGCAAGTGAAAGGGACAAAAACTAGTTTTTCTTGAGTTGGGAGCCAAGCCTCGCTAATTCGAAGGAAGTCGTTAGAGACTTCAGAGGTATAAATAGAGAGGCTTAGCATCTCAGTAGGATTAAGATTCTTATTGTAAAACTCTACTTTATTTATGATCTACAAGACTTGTGACCATTTGTTATGTAATGCATGGTTTTGATAATGAGAATGAGTTTCGTTTTGAGCTAGCTCTGAGTTAACTCAGAGGGCTGAAGCTCTTGGGTTAGGGCCCAACCCAAGCAACCAAAGCTCCTCTTTATTGTACATGTATGTTAGCATAGATTTCTAGTTTTGTTCATTTGCTTAAGTAGCTTCCTGGTTCTGTTCATTTGCTTAAAAAGATTCATTTTCGTTATAGCAGTATAGTGTAGATTATTCCTGGTTTTCTGTTCATTTTCTTTAGTAGCTGCATTTACTGTAGTTTACTTCCATTTTTTCCTTCTTTCAGTTTACAGGTTATCTAGGAGAAAATATCACCATAAGGTTGTACGCAGGTGTCTCAGCCTCATCTCCTCCCTCTAGGAGCATGACTTGAGGAAGAGACCCTTCAGCAACCCCAAAAACACAGGTTTCTGGTTCTCGCATGAGCTATGGAGTTTGTTGTTTGATGCAGTTATTTGTTCACCATCACTGGTTTTTCTGTCATTTTCCTTCAAAACCTCCTTCAGCGCATTCTTCATGCATCACTTCATGGCTGTCTGATCCACAACAAACCTTCACAATCATCGTCTGACTCATTATTTTCTCCAACTGCTACCTCATGTGAAGTCTTCCAATTACTTTATGCGCTTTAATATCCACCTTCGATCTATCTCGCCTGATTCGACGGCTATCACGTCACCCAATCACCAACTAGCTTGGCTGATCTTCACCATTGATCAGCCCTGCCTAATCCAACGGCTATTGTGCAATCTCACGCGGATTATTGCACGACCGTTATCTGCCTAAGAGCACGTGAGAAAAGTGGTTTTCTCATGCTACGTGTCGCGCAATAAGGCTAATTATGTGAAATTTCAGATTTTCGCTTAAGGCCTTGAGGGCACACAAGAAACTACTTACCGCCTTAGAACCCACTCCATCAGTTCTGCATGTTTCTTTTTCCCACGATACGATCTCTGCCATGGAAAATTTTAGTGGCGAATTTTCGCCCTTGGGCTAAATTAAGGGGTTTTATATTTTTATTGGGCAAATATTTTGTATCATAGTACATTGTTACAAATTGCCTCAAATTTATTTTATAAAAAAATTAGGTATGGAGGTTAGCCCACCTTATTTTAAGGGAGAGGGTAAAAAAAGTAAATTTAGTCCTTGAAATTAGGAGTTACAATCTTCCATTCACCCTCATTTTCAAGAAAATGTATTTATGATAGTTATAAATAAAAATATAAATACAGTGGAGGTATGGTAAATAAATAAAAGCTCTTTTTATACTTACTGCAAAGGTATGGTAAATAAATAAAGATACAAATAAACTAGAGGTATGGTAAATAAATAAAACCTCTTTTTATATTTAGTCCATAACACTCTTTCTATTTAAGAAGGCTCAAAAACAAGGTTTCATTTAAGTGAATCCTATGGGCCAAATACCATATTTATGAAAGAGGTATGGTAAATTAATAAAAATATAAATAAACGAGAGTTATGGTAAATAAATATTTTTTTTTTATATATTTACCTCATATGTCACCTTATATTTATGAACATGCAAGCGAGTAAATAAATAAAAATATAAATAAAGTGGAGGTATGGTAAATAAATAAAACCTCTTTCTATATTTAGTCCATAACCCTCTTTCTATTTAAGAAGGCTCAAAAAAGCGGTTTTATTTAATTGAATCCTATGGGCCAAATACCATATTTATAAAAGAGGTATGGAAAATTAATAAAAATATAAATAAACGAGAGGTATGGTAAATAAATAAAACATTTTTTATATTTAGTAACCATAAGCCACCTTATATTTATGAAAACTCAAAAAATATGTTATATTTAGGTGAAGCCTATGGGCCAAATACCATGGGCCAAATTATTATTAATACCATGCAAAAAAACATTATTAACCTTGATATTAGTATTAATAAAAATAAGGATGGCACATGGTATTGACCCATGGTATTCACATGGAATGTAGCATAGATCCATCTTTACTCTGGATCAAATATCGTGATATGCAAACTAGCATAGAGTGAAAAAATATTTGATCCCTCTCGAGGCTTGGTAGATCAAGAGTAAAAATGGATCTTGTAATTTAATGTCACATTTTAATTTGGTTAAAATAAAAAAATAAAATAAAAATCAACTATTAATTTTATTAATTTTTATAAATTACTTTTAGTAGTTTTTAAGCTCCAGGTTTCTATCAGTTTAGATCCATCTTAATTCCGGGTCTACCAAGTGCTGGGAGGGATAAATAGATTTCATCTCTCTAAGAGTGGTAGATGTGGAGTTAAGATGGATATAGGTTGGTTTTTATGATAATGAAGATATTAAATAGACTTAGGAAAATATTGTAAAAAAAATCTTAAGGTGAATGGTTAAAGCTACATTTAGTCACTTCACAAAATTTAGTAAAAAATACTGATATCTCCATTAATATTGGTTTTTCCGATTTAACAATAAAAAATTCAAAACAATGAAATCTTAACTCTTTCCGCATCACCCTAGCAGAAGAGAGATAGTGGCTGCCTAGATTTCCCACCATTTTTCAAACATTCTCAATATGATATCTTCATGAAAAAGCTAATGTACTGATCTTGGATTAGTTGTTTGAAAAATATGTTGGTTTGTACAACCTTTCATCTTCTCTGCTATTCTTAGTTTCTCATAATGATCTGTAGGGGTTGGGTCACTACACCATATTGTCCTAAAAGGCGGAGATTGTGCACCAAAAAGGAAATTAATCCACATGTTACAATGCTGTTAAAAATGATATGAAGGTAGTAAATTATGCTAATAAGAAATTTAGATTGGGAGAGACGTAATTAAATTTTATTATTTAATTGAAGATTTCCAATTAAAATAATAATAAATCTACATTTATATATTTATATATTGATTGGAATGTTCCTGACAACCGGTCACTTATTTCCATTAGATCCCCTTCAGGCCTTTGGGATACCTACTACTTCATTATATTATATAGTTGGGGCTTGCTACTTGTTGGCTTGTTGGGGTAAACAAACTTGATGTGTTTTATTTTTATTTTTTATCTCGTAGTTGGAGTCTATGGAATAAGAAAGAAATTTGATATCTTGGAAAAAGTGGTAGCTTGACAAAAGTGGTAGAGAAAACATTAATCTCTCCTACCATGACAAACATGACCAATAAAACTTACAACATTGTTTGTAGGAAGTAAAAATTATGTTTCTTTTTTTCGAAAATGTATGTCAGTATATTACAGTTTAATGAATATGTTTTATTATTATCATATATGGTTTCATACTTTAACAAAACATTCACCAAGACTTCACAATGTTTTATTATTCAGTGAAAGATTTTCCAAGATCTTTCAAGATAATATAATCTGGTGAGAGATTCACCAATATATATATATATATATATATATATATATATATATATATATATATATATATATATATATATATATATATATATATATATCTATATCTATATCTATATTCTATATATATTATATACACACACACACACACACATATTATATTAGTGATAAAATCGCCTGCCATTTTTCCTATGTATCATGGGGATTCACCCATTTATTATACATATAAATTTAGGGTGGTTCATAAAATTTTCCTGTATCTCCGCCATCCATCCTCGGGTTAATCTTGTTCTTCCATCTCTTGAATTAATCCGCGCAATAAGATCTCAACCATTCATCACTTCGTTACCTTGTCCGTCCATCTCTTGACTTAACCTCCGCGATAAGACCTCAACCGTTCATCCTGTGCATTCACCCTGTTCATCCATCTAGTCACTTAAGCCTTCGCGATAAGATCTCCATCATTCATCTTCTATTCATTGATCGAACCAACAGTCCCTATGCACTACTGTGTCCTTACGTCCTCCTGTCATTGATTTTGACCTCCGATTTCTCTTCCGCTTGAAAACATGGTTAGTTTAGTTTCTTTGTTTACACCTCAGTATAGTTTAATGCTCTTTACCTCTGCAACTTAGTTAGCAGCATTAGGTTAGAGTTTTTTTAGCAATTCTGCTTAGCATAGTTGTTTAATTGGTTAATTAGGTTATGGTATGGTTTAGAATTTCATGTTGTTTTTTTCAATAATGCAGTAGAGTAGCTCTCTCTTATAATAGGTTTTCTCTTCTTCCATCAAAGAATTAAGCTTCTTTTGACCCTATAGAAGTTTGGCTTGGAACCCCTCATGTCTCTTTCTAGATAAACAGTTGCAACAGGTAGGACCTTCACTTCTACTTGTGCATATAGCACTGTCACCTCCAAGTTTGTCGAACCCTAGGTTGATAAGTAAAGATGGTAGCCCTGGGAGTTTCATAATTATTGTTGCAATACCTAGGCTCATCTCTTTTTGGTGTCGTTGTCAGGGGAGGTGTCTAAGTAGAATGTGATTTACTACTTTCTTCTATTTCTAGTCTCCAATTTTCTTTCATTAGCTTATTTATGCAAAAGTAATCTAGTGGCTTCCTTTCTTTCATTTGTCATTATATGCTTTCCTTTCCTTTATGCAAGTAGGATTTCAATTCAACAAGTAGTCTTTTTATTAGTAGTTTTCATTCAAATCAGAAATTTCATTTCTGCAAAGTACTTTCTAGATTTAAAGAAAATCTTACAAAAACCAAGCCAAAAACATTTCCTTTCATGCCTTGTAGGAATAGGGACAATTCAGAGAAATTCTTTTCAAATACCCCCATTGCATCCAACAGTCAACCTTCTCTCTTCTTCAGTGACGGTGAATTGTAAGACCCTTTAGGTGAGAAACCTTACATATTTGAGGAACCTACAGGGGAAGAAGAAGAGGAAGAACCCATTCCTACTAAACCAAAGGTTGAAAACCAAAATGACAGAGGAAATAGAGAGAGAATTGAGGATGCCTTCCCCATTAGGGAGACCAATGGGGACACTAAGATGAAGAATATAAGCCCCTCTGCTCTTCCTCATTTCCATGGCCTGACCATAGAGGACTTTGAGATTTTCCTATTTGAGTTTGTTGTTATATGTCCAACCTATGACTATACATATGATGAGCAAAATTTAAAACTGTTTCCATCTACCATCAAGGATGCAACATTGCGCTGGTTCATGGGTTTACTTGGAGATAACATCACAAATTGGGCTTAGATGTAACAAGCTTTTAACAACAAATATAGGGACTACTATAGGTCAAAGGACACTAAAGAAGAGATTTTCAGGATGACCATAGGCCAGGATGAATCCTTAGAAGACTATGAAGAAAGATTCCAGCTTAGTTACAAAAGGGTCATGTGCACACTTCACCCTGAGTCACTAAAGCTGGTCCTGCTTAGAGGAGTAAGGGAGGATCTTCTGGATACCTTACATATGATAGCAGGAGGAGATATCTACCAATTACCCTATGAGGATATTAAAACTGTCTTTAGAAACCATTCTAGGGCAACTAGGAAAAAGAGTAGGGGTAGTCAATCTATGTCCAGTACATCATCCTCCAACTCATCCATCAAGGATGAAATTGGAAATATGCTGGAAGATTTCAAAAGTGATATGATGCAATTCCTTGCCTTGCAATTGGACACCATGAAAATCAAAAGGAAGTGTAGAAATTCTCAATGTAGATTAACCTAACAATGCAATATAACTAAAGAAAAATACTTTAATCTACTTCTATAATCAAACTTGCGGAAGCTTAATATATTTGAGCAAGATCAAGCAGAACACATATAACCAGAAGAAGAATCAATGCACATGAAACACAAAAGAATACTCTAGGGAAAGCCTCAGCTAAAAACCCCACTATTTGTATTATCATACAAGTGGAAATATCTCAGGATTACACACAGCTTTAGCTCTCATAGCTAGCCAGCCCTCAGTACAATCCTCAAAGATGCTCACAGGAAAAACAGACTGCTCGTATGCCTTCTCCTCTGCCCTCCAAGCTTCTATTTCCTTGTGTTATTTTTCCTGGGTGATCCAGATGTTACCAAGTGTAACACTAATCACTCACACTGATCTTACACACTGTAAAACTTCACAAATCTCAAGGAATGAATTCCTTTTGCATGAAAGTGTTTTCCTTATAGGAAAATTCTTGCAACTGATAGTACATTGTCCCTGTCTTTAATATCAACTGGGTGTTTCTATGAATAGACATGCATGAGTTACTGATGAGAGAATCTTCAGTTATCTGGAGTACACTTGTTGGATGCATGCATGCATTAACTGACTGAACTCACAATTAGTTCCTCAACCAGTTTGGAACTAATTTAACTTAACTTAAATAAGTTAACTGATCTTACTAATTAGAACTCAAATATAACTCATCCTTATCTCCTTAACTAAGGGATAATCTCCTTAATTTAAGGGATAACTATTGCATGAATTCACAAAGACTTCTAGCTTGAATTTCTCCAGCTAATTAACTCAAGATGAATTAATTAATTATTTTTCAAGCAGCTGGTGAGACTAGATTCGAGTTTTAATTCTCAATTTTTAATTCAAGGACAAGTTAAAATTAGAATATTCTTATTGCCACATTTCAACAAGAAGAAAGAGGAAGCAGAAAGAGCCCTGACCATCTTTTGTCCTAGATGAACTAGGAGGCATCCTAGGAATGAATGTCCATTGCACTGTATT
The DNA here is from genome assembly GCA_000404065.3 of Pinus taeda. Classification (NCBI taxonomy): domain Eukaryota; kingdom Viridiplantae; phylum Streptophyta; class Pinopsida; order Pinales; family Pinaceae; genus Pinus; species Pinus taeda. Next base: position 61,247 of record APFE031756099.1, on the reverse strand, counting down.
AAGATTTGCTCAGTTTGTGAAGAAAACCACTCCATAGACAAGTGCCCTTATTTACCTGGACTCAAAGCTGTATATCAAGGAGCTGAAGGGGTCACTGAGCAGCTTTGCTGCATCAACCAAAGGAGACATCCTGGGCCTAGACAATACCAGCAGGGTATGCAAGGGTCATCCCATGCATATTACAACCCCAACCAAACCACAACTATACCTTCTTGGGGACCCCCTGCTCATCCTTCATGGTCTACACCCCCTCCTTGGTCTTATGCATCTCAGTATCATTCCCAACTAGCCAACCAGTCATTTCAAACCTATGTTCAGCCACAACCTTAGTGGAATACACCACCCCAGGGGTGGAGGCCCCAATTCAACAATGTTCCAGCCTTATTGCCTCCACCACCTACCCAACCACAAATCTTGCACTATGATCCACCTAAGCAAACCTAGATGCCTGCCCAGCCAAATCCAAACCCAAAAAAGGGGCATGCTCAACAAGTCTATAGTGGAGACACATCATACCCAGCTTATGCTATAGAAATCCAAGAGATCAACCTAAGATATAGGAGAATTCTCCGTGATAACCAACCTCCCTCTCCACATAGGGAGGTTGAGGAAGAAAGAGAGGAAAGCAACCTTAAAGTAAATCCACCATTTCCTGAGAGATTAACCCAACCACTCCAGCCTACCCTAGAAGAAACTGAACTTCTGGGAGAATTGAAAAATCTATGTGTAAAGATTCCCCTTCTCCAAGAAATCAAAGATGTTCGCGTTTACAATAAGTTGATTAAGGGAAAGTGCTTCAAGAATCCAGGAAGAAGAAAAAGGGATGCCCCTACCAATAATGTCATTGGGTAGTTGTCTAAATTAATGCTAGGGCAAGTAATATGTCCAAAATATTTGGACCCTGGAAGCCCTGTAGTAGATGTGCACATCAATGGCACCATTGTCCCACACACTCTGATTGACCTTGGGGTTGTCATTAATGTGATGACCAAGGACACCATGCTCAAGCTCAACCTCCAAGGGTCATTGAGGAAGATCACAATAGTTTTGCAACGTGCAGACTGTTCCACAGTCACCCCTGAGGGAATTGTGGAGGATGTGATGGTCTCCATTGACTCTTAGGAGTACCCTGCAGATTTCCTAGTTCTCCAGCCTAAGGCTAAACTTACTGGTTACCCTCTCATCCTTGGGAGGCCATGGTTGGCCACAGCTAATGCTTACGTTAGCTATATAGCTAGGAATATGACCATCAAGAATTGGCATATGTCCAAACAATTATTCCTATACCCTCCTGCTCAACCTTCTCTAGAGCATGATTTACCTTTATGGTTGGAGGAGGAGGAAGAAGATGAGGCTTATTCTGCCCAACTTTATGTTTTAGAAGTAACCATAAGAGGAGGACATCAAGATGAGGATGACTTAATTGAACACCTACTCCAAAGTCCAACTCCTAGTTCATTACCATTAGAAGAAGAAGTAAGGGAAACCCAGAAAAATCATCCAATCGACTTATGCTTGGCCAATTCCAACCCACTCCATGTCAAAACCATAGAATTTGGCCCAGAGAAAACTTTGAAAATTAATCCATCTCTTTCTTCTTTAGAAGAGGGAAATCTATGCAAAATGTTGAGAGAGAACCTAGAAGCCTTCGCATGGAGTTACAAGGAAATGAAGGGAGTACACCCCTCAGTGTGTACTCACCACATATACATCAAAGAAGGTTGCAAGCCAGTCAGGCAACCATAAAGGAGGATGAATCCAGCTCCTAAAGACATAGTCAAAGAAGAACTACAAAAACTGCTAGATGCAGGAT
>APFE031756099.1:35427-57125 GCA_000404065.3 Pinus taeda | reverse complement strand
CATTGCTCCAGTACCGTTTTATTTATCAAGCTTGAGGAGGATAACATATGCTTGTTCTATAATTCCCCCTTCGGGTGAACCCGTCACTATGTTTTAACGAGCCTAGCGACAGTGAAACTCGTTCTTTTCTATATGACAAGTTTGTCGCTATTGATTTTAACAAGTTTAACGACAATGATAATTTGATCCTTTTTCAATTTTAGAGAGACTGAAAAGGGATGGAAAGGGAACTCCAATGGTCCTTTTTCGTCACATAATCCCTTAAGTCTGAAAAAGTAAAAAATAATATGAAAGGGGTGAATTTTTGATAGTTTTAACGAGCCGAACAAGACAAGTGCTCGATCTTTTTGTGTAATAATCCCTCAGGTCCAAAAAGATTAAAATCTAGAGGAGGCATAGAACTTCCGGTAGCTTTAATGAGTTGGAGTGGCCAATCGCTCGAAAATCTTTTCATATTTTACGAGTCAAGTGAAAATAGCTTAAAGGAGACTCATTTTTTTAGGAATGAGTGATAATTTTGGGTAGCAGCTAATTCCAGGTAAGGTTTGGAATTTTCCAATCATGGCCGGTGTCACAAGGATGGCTAATAGAATCACTCGTCGTAGATGTTCCTCAAAAAGGGTAAACAATCAAATGGAGGCATATGATCGGCCAAAAGCAGAGTGGAGGTGATGATGAGAACACGACCAAGGTTCAAAAGCTGATGATAATGCATTCACAATGTTTATTTACCAGAAATTGGTTCATTTTTTAATGAGCTTAAACTCTGGGGGAAAGATTTGCTCATTGCTTAGGTTTAATTTTTAACGAGCTTGAACTTCGTAGAAAAACTACTCGTGGCAGGTTTATTTTTTAATGAGGTTGAACCCTGCAGTAACACTACTCATGGCCTGGTTTATTTTTTAATGAGCTTGAACCCGACGGTAACATTGCTCGTGATAAGTTTGCATGCCCCTAGCATAATAATGCAAATCGAGGTGCATGCCCCCCAAGCTTCATTGCATTCAACACGGTGGTTGGAATGAAGGTTTACCTTTGAGATCTTTGAAAGACTCGATTTGGAAAGGGAGTTGTTTCATTTTTTAATGAGGTTGACACAGTAAAAGAACTATCCTCATGGAGACCTTTGATCACAACTCATAAGGGGTCATGAAGGAAAGATCTAGTTCCAATGCCCCCAGTACATAATGTACAACATCACTGAATTGATCATCAGATGATGTAGCTATGGTAGGGCTTGGATGCAATACTTCGCGATGATCCACACTATCAAAATGTTCTAAGTTCTTCTTCATATTCTTTGATGTAGAAGATCTCATGTGACAGGTTTCCACTATGGCCACTTCTGCCAACTTACTTGGAGGTGGAAGGGAAAAAGTCTCGATTAAGGAAGGGTCTTTTAGGAGACCTACTCCGATATTTTGAAGCAACTGAGAGCTTCCGTGGATCATCAGAATGCTTGCCGTAACTTGTGAACTGTTGGGGATAAATGTTTGTTGGTCGACGATTGTGATTCCTCCTTGCAAGGAAAATGCAATCTTCCTAAAGTACATTGACACAACGACAGCCATAGCATATTTCTAGGGCCTTCCCAGTAGGATGTTGTAATCGAGGTTTCCATCGATAACTTCAACATCAATTTCTATTGTTTTGCCCCCCAGTTCGACTTGCAAGTTACTCAATATCCCATATGGGGTGTATGTTCATCCATCAAATGCTTTTAATGTCATCGATGATCGGGACAAGGTTGGAGATTCTAAAGTTTTCCAGCAACTCATCGACATAATTCATGTAGATGCCCCCTCATCAATAATTGTTCGATGAACAATTTTTTTGAGGGCTTTCACTTGAATAAGGAAAGCTAGTTGAGCTGGTAACTGAGGGTCATATCCTTTGTGGTTAAAGGATACAAGATTGGAATCCGTTGGGTCAATCCCACCTATCGCTGAAAATAAAGCTTGCCTTTGGGAGGGGCAATTTTGTAGTACCTCAAGTGTCGACATAGTGGACGGTGATTGGGCCAAATCCTCCACTATATTATAATGCTATGCTACTCTGGCACGAGGATTAAATGTCAATTTTTGTACTACTCCCTTTGGCAGTTTTATCATTAGTTTAGGGATGATGGGTGGCACAACTTCGGGTGAAGTTGTTGTCAAATTACTAGGTTGATCACTATCCTTGTTGTTTGACATTTATGGATTCCCGTAATCTTTACTCCTTTTTGATATTAAAGCATCATTTTTTTGCTTCGAAATAGACAACATTAGCACTTGGGATGGGGAAGCATCGTCGCTAGCAACCAGATTTGTTCCTAGATTTGGAAACGGATCAGTCAATACTGCTGAGGTTTTTGAACTCTTGAAGAATTTTCTAAGCTCAGCTTTATATGGACATTCTCTCGTCCAATGATCCTCATCACATATAAGGCATGGAATTTTCAGTTTCCTATCTCTAGAAGGGTTTGCAGAAGATTTTTCAGGAGACGACTCCTCCTGTTTTTTCTTCTTCCCTTTCTTTTTCTTCTTGCCTCCTAGTTGCTTGGTTTCTTTGCCTTTGTCAATTGACATGGCATTTACTTTTGAGGCAAGAAGTTCCTCATTTGCATTTTGACTTGAAACCGTACGGGCCTTCTTTGATGTAGCCTTTACGGTTTTCATGCTAGTCGTACCTATCAGGCCATCGCCAGCATGAGAGTCTTTGTTTGATTTAGGAGGGGGAGGAACGAAATATTCTGGTCTAGGAGCATCAAGGATTTTATCGTAGAGCGTGCCAGACTGAGTATATATTAAGTCTAAATATTGTGCACGAGTAATAACTTGCTCTTCAGTGACGACTCCTCCCTTTGCCACATCTTCTGTAATAGAAGGTAACAATGACTTAATAAACCATACAGCCAACAACTGATCAGGAACATATGTTTTTACCATTCTACGATGACGTCACCACTCATGAATATGATCAGATATGTTAATGGCCGTCGTTTGCTTGAAATTGCTAAGAAGCTCTGTTCCTGTTTCGTACCTTATGGGTAACTGAAAATGGGTTAAAAAGGTTGTGGCTAGGGTACTGAAGTTATCAAATGAAGCTCTCGGCAATTCGATATACCATTTTGCTGCCGGACCAATCAACGTTCACTGAAAAAGGTGAAGCCTGATTGAATCATTGTTGAGGTTGTTTGATGAACACCGCAGATGAAAAGTCATCACATGATTCGACGGGTCTTCACCCAGATTTCCATTAAATTTAGGAATATCTGATGGAAGTTTATGCGGAATCGTCGACCATCAAGGGGCGTAGGCAATTGGATCGTTCGTTAGTCGATTTAGATCTGGTAACTCTAAAGTCACCATGAAAGGCAACTGTTGATTCAGGCTTGGCGAAGCATACCCAAGATAAGATGGAATTTCATGAGTAGTTGGTCTTTGCATACCAGCATAATGCATTTGATGCTGGTAACTTTGGTAAGGTTGATGGGCATGACCATTATGATATGATTGATATTGATGGTTTTGAATATACGACTGCCCATTACTTGCAAAGACTTGTTGCTCGGATCCTTTGTAAGCTTGTTGGAATTGAGGTTGTTGGTATTGCACCAGCCATGGTTGTGAAGCCATGAGCTATTGTCCAGTATTGACTGTTTGACCAAGATGAGGGGTAATAATCCTCATTTGAACCTAGGTCATTCCACTAGTCAGTGATTGTGGTCGCGTCATAGGGACAAGAGGTTGTTGCATTACGACCTGAGAAACATGAGGTTGGCATACAACAGGAAACACTTGTACTTGTGACACTAGCACAATAGGCGGCGTAGTGGGGATATTTGACATAGGTAAACTTTGTTGCATTGAGTATAAAACTCTTGGTTGTTGAGGCAGGATTGGCACCCAACCGCTAGATGTAATTCCAGGATAACCTAAATTCTATTGTGAACTCTCACATGGTTGTTCTCCTGAAGAAGACAATGAAAGGGTATACGACCCTCCATACGGTGCTAATCTAGTGCTCAAAGGAATGATTTGCCTTTGGGGATTAGATTGCCCAAATTGACACTGCAAAGGGTCAATTTTCTGAGACTCAACATAAGAGATTCTAGATACTATTCCAGACGAACAAATGGGAATAAACCACACTATCGAAACAACCCCTGGATGGATTCCATCCATCGATTGAGAGCTAGTTGGGACAGATGGCACACCGACGAACATTGTCGGAGTAGCAGCAGGAAGTTCTGCCGTTGTTGTGTTGGATGACACAGTCCTATATGTCGACAGTTGTTCAGACATATTAAGCCTATCCAAAAGATTCCTTAGCGATTCTTCAAGAACTTTTGATGGCGCGAGACTAACTTCTGATGAAGAAGGATATAGGGTGATCCCAGCTCCAAATTACGATGGAGCGTTAGATGGAGGATCTTCCACAATCTCTTCTATGGCAATCAATCCAGGAGGAAGAGGTAGATTGTTAGGTCCATAAAATATTTCTGGTGTCGAAGAAGGTATGAGTTCTACAGCGACAGATGTTCGAGGAGTAACACCTTCCGAATCAGTTGTAGATGGAACCGTTTCAGGGATAGAAGTGTTTACCATCACACTAGGATCAGTTGTAATGTCCTCTTGTGGTTGCGGAATTTCTTCTGTAGAGGCAAGGATACAAGAAATGTTTGGAGTAACCAGAGTCTCTGAGGATGTTGGAGTACTTGCCCCAACCAACCTACGGGACTTCGATCCGGTCAAACAAGTTCGATTTGTCTGGAATAACTTCGTTTCTGGAGTCAACGATGGTTGACTCGTAAGTCTCTGCGAACGACATGGTTTTGATTGACTTTCTTCCTCGATTGCGGATTACTTGATCAACTCAAAATAAAAAGGGGAAAAATGATTCTGAATTAAATGAATTTTAGATGCTTTCACACAACTTGTTTTTTCAATTTTTAAGAGTCAAGAAGAAACAAAAGATGACTCTAGTCACCTTCGATTTTTAATGAGCTTGAAGTGACAAGTGCTCAGATGGACCTTTTCCTTTAAGGAGTCTGAAAAGGAACCAAAGAGACTACTCTGGAAATCTAGATAGAGGGATTACCAAACCAAGCGCAAAACTGCAGAATACGTTTTATGGTACGACAGTCAATCTTCCTTAATGTTGTGTTCAGTGCATTGCAATCGATAGGGCGGCAGACATGGCTTCCTAAGGATAAAGGATATAGCCTATTGTGGTCTCCCAATATATAATCGACGGTAAGTGGGAGCACAAGTCCCTACTGGCACTTGTCATCTCAAAGAGGAGGAATCACCCAACCAACAATGAAAGCGATAGTTACCAGGCTTAACGATGCCGAAATACGTCTCTAGCCTAGACTTGTAGATGTTGTGCATTAGGTTCCAAAGCGTTTTTATGTTCATTGAATTTATTTTACAGTTGATCTTGCTTAAGAAATTTTCCTTTCAGGTTCACCGTGTGATATAGATATACAATTCCTAAAATGCAGTCTAAGATGATAAACAATCGTTTAATCTTCTTTTGCAATGAAAATCCTAGCTACTAAGGAAAGAGATCTGAGGGTCTTTCAACATAGAGCATCGAGTACACACTAGATGCATTGTCCTAAATCAACAAGCAGTCTAAATGCAAATGCACATGCATGTATTTGTTTTCAGCCTTCTTAATGTGTGAATGACAAGAAGAATGCTAAGTGAAAATCTGAATTATCTTTCTAAAGCGACAATACTAACAAATTTCTCTTCAAAACAAAGTGAAGATAACGACGACACTTTTCAATTTTGAACTGAAAACTATTTTTGACACTTGAAAAACTACTAATTCAAATCACATACAAGAGTAACAATATAATCGACCATCAAGAACAATGGGATTCTCTTCTATGACTGAAAACGACACTTGCGACACTTCCAGATCAAGAAACGACAGTTTGATTACGCTACTTCTTTGTAAAAGAGAACTGAAAATGGTGCACAATGCATAAAAACATTTATAGTTCTTTGCATAATGGAGGCGAAATGATGGAAAGGAAGGGGGTTTCTATAGAGATATACTAATCACATACAACAAAACTCCTTAATAGAGCTGAAGAGAGTGAAGAAAAACCAAAGTCTAAAGGCAAAATTAACCTTCTCTGACCATCGCACCTGTTACATAGGGAATTCAGGATGCATCTCACCTACTTCAAACGGGAGGTGCGATGCATACAGATTTCCTTGAAGAGAGGGTGTAATGGTACCAGTGCGAGACTTTTACTTGGTCTTTGGTCACAATTTGTAGCTTAGTTCAAGGATTTAGGCCGAGCAAGTGATGTTTAGTAAATGTAAATCATAGGGGTTGATCTAATGAGGTTACTAGAGCCACCACTAGGGCAATTAGAGTGCTTGCAGATCGATTGTTCAATTTATAAACAAAACTCAGAGATAAGCTGAAGCAGCATTGATCTACTTTGCACTTGCATAGAAAATGCAATTCGAAGGCTAGATGGCTTGACTTCAGGCTCCATCTATAAGTTTATAAAACGAAAAATATAGACTAGCAAACAATCTATTCGCTCCCCAACGGAGTCGCAATTTTGTTATCGAGAAATCTAGTGTCCAATCGGAGCTGCTAGTCCCACTAAGACTGATTGTTATCTTAGAAACAAACAAACTAAAACTACTTTTGCTTTCCTTTATGAGAAGTAGATAAGACGGGAACAAAGGACACCAACCTCAGTCTTACGCTTGGTTCCTTGCTCGGTTCCTCTCCTTTATGATAGATCTTTGCCACTTCTTCTTCGTCTACCCAGCTTCAAAGAGCACCTGTGGAATCAAAGCAGCATAATACTATCAAAGAACAAAGATCTACAATCATAAGCAATACAGGACCAAATATGTATTGACCACACAAATGCATATATCATCAAACATACAAGAATGTGGAGGAAAACTCGAATACCTTTATTAATATCAATAATAACAAAGAGGATTACAACCAATTGTTCTGACCCAACATCATCCTCTAGAAAGAAATCCCTTCTTCACCTCATGTAAAGCTTAGATCACCCAACACTATGATGTTGCACCAGGAAACCAACAACACTTCCTTACAAGATACAAGATTCCAGCCCCTGGATCTCTGTGATGAGGGATCCATATATAGATGATTGTAGGGGTGTGAGTCAGCTTCTGGGTTTTTTATTAATGTCCTCTCTCTGATAGTTCTTGATTCCACTTGGAGATTGATGATCTCTTACTCATCCCTGGGCGAATTCAGAGAGGCAAGTGTCAGAGGAGAATTTTCTGGAAGATTCTATGATCCTCCACCTTGCAAACTGTCTCTGCCATTTTCCCATTCTCACCCATCGCACCCTACAGTAGAGATTTCCAATATGCATCACACCCTTTACACTGAGTAGGTGAGATGCATCGCACCCTTTGCATTGGGAATTTTGTATGGTCTAGTTTTGACTAGTTCTGAGCAGTTTTCGGTGGAGAACATCTGGGAGATGATGTAATCAGATGACCTTGTTCCTTTAGGGAGTGAAGCAACACTTTTAGGGACTTAGGATCCCTTAGTTTATGGAAATTTATGATTGGGGTTGTAGTGCCCAAAAATGTCTGTAACAATGAACTTCCCAGCCTTCATCAAGACATCCCTAGGGTGTGGAAACCTAGATCCATCACCCTCCCATACTACCTCGGGTGAGAACTCAGTTTGCACTCCGCGGATTATTATCGAAAGGGTCGGTAGTTTTAGGATTTGTTTGGCTAAATCACTTCTGAACCTGGGTTAGGGACCAAAGCCAACAAATGGTTCTGTTGCCGGGACCGAGATCTGCCTAAGGGATGTCTGATGTCAGAACACTGGAATCCTACGAAGAAGGAAATTGAAGGTTGGTTGGATTAGAAGCTTCACAAGTTCAGGAAAATAGAACTCTACAAATATCTGAGAAAAGGTGGTTGGATCGCTACGTATATATGGAAATCCATGAGATCTTCTTCGAGTCCTTCTCTTCTAAACTGTACGATTGGATCGCGAGGTTAGCTGACAGCTAGGGCAGGTATAAGCTTGATCAATCGATAGTGTGGATTTCGGAGTTAGTATGCAGACTAGAGGCATCAGAAGATAAGATTGCATGGGCCATGGGCTCAACCGGATAATAGGGAGATTCATCACTAAGTTCGTGGTAGACACGACTGTGAGCTAGAGCGAAGTAGAATGACATTTTCTCAAAGGACCATGAGGTAGGTACATCAAATCCCTGAATACTTGGATTAAGATGTTGTTATGTGAAAAGTGGGTTATGCAAATACATTGATGTTTGGAATGATGTAGAGTGAAATGATATACACAAGTATTGAAGGATTAGGGAACAATGCTTTAATTTCACCTCTGAGAGAGAGCGAGGAAGAGCGCGCTCGGGTTTCCCCGAGAAGTGCGGCTAGTTTGATAAGGCATCGCATTTTGTAGTTATCACCTCCACTTACGCCTTCACCCACTTCACCTACTTCATCTCCATCTTCACCCACCCACCTTCGCCACCCCCATAGTTCAGCATGGCGAGCGCAATCAAGTTACCCATATTCAGAGGAGTAGGGAATGAGGATCCATACTAGTTTTGGTTTGTGGTAAGAGCAGTGTGGGAAGCACAAGGAGTCATGGATGACAACATTAAGAAGGCCACATTGGTGAGTGCCCTGCAGGATCACACGCTGACATGGTATATCAAGCACTCTAATGATCACCCAAATGCAGGAATAGCAGAGATCCAGAATGTGCTGAACAAAGAATTTAGCCGGCTGAAATCAGAGACACAGTCCATCATCAAGTTTAAGGAGATCGCGATGCTTCAAGGAGAGACCCCCTGGGACCTAGATTAGAGGTAGAAGAGTATGATCTGTAAGGCTAATATGATGCTAAAGTATGCACATCACTGCACGTGGTTTGTGACATCTTTGACACCACACTTGAGGATGATGTTGTCACAGTAGAAGCTTTCAACCCAGGCTAAAGCGTTGGAAATGATTATGAGGTTGCATGAAACAACGATACAAGATCCGGGATTGGGAGTCCAACAGATCCATGCGCAACTATAGAATCTATGTTTGGAGACGCAGAGTTTGAAGCAGGATAGGGTGCCACGGCCAGAGGCGCGCGAACAAGTGTGGTGCATTAAATGACAAAGACCATTGTCTAGTATTCACGAACTACTTGGCGAGAGGGGGGCTAATACCATTGAGACCAGAGGCACAGGCAGGGCCAAGTACGGCGCCTATGCTATAGTGCGTGATCTATCAGATAAGAGGAAGGCACATGATGAATAACTATCATTTGTTGCAGAAGTATACACAAACTCCCTAGTAGTTGTTTTGCAATTTTTGTAGATCAGTGGGCCATGATGAGCGTACTTGTCATAGCTATGAGTCAATAATGGAGCGGACCCCAGCATATAGAATGAAAGTAGAAACGTGGGGCCTTGACCTAGCAAGGGGGATGGCGCACAATGGATTTTAGGGCCGAGGTCGAGGAAAAGGAGGAATGGGGCTAGGAAGGGGCCGAGGACAGTTAATCTGTTACAATTGTGGAGGACCATGACACTACGCTCGTGATTGTACCAACCCAACGAGAATAACTTGTTCGTATTGTTCTCAGTTTGATCATGAAATGGTAGATTGTCCTAAGTTGATCACACAGATGTGTGAAAAAGGGGTACTACAGCCTACTCCAACTCAAAATATCGAGATGATGAGGTCTGAATCGCGTGAAGAAGAACCCAATGTGAATATGGTGCTCAGAAGCGGTGCAGCCATAGGGGAGGATAAGGGGAAGCAGCCCAAGGAAGATACATGGGTTCGCAAGGCTCCTACAAAGGAACCTAATTTTGACTTGGAATGGGCAAAGGAGGCATTTATGGAAGCTAAGAAGAGCTTCGCGGAGGCCTCTAATTCAGGTAGTAAGGATCAACCAGAGCTAGGAATGGATCCTTCTATGCTTACTAACTTTTTAGAGACGTGCATGAAAATGCTGCATGACACTAAGGCAGTTAAAGGACTACAGGAGTTGATCACGAGGTGTGCAGGATCAGGGGAACTGCACATAGTCCAGAAACTGGGAAAGCATGCATTGCGTACTGGGAGGGAAATGAGATTGATGATGCAGATTAGCGAATATGAAATGGATCGGGTAATCCTAGACCTAGGTTCAGACGTGAATGTGTTAACAAATCAGACATGAAAGCGCATGGGTGGGCCCACACTACAGTGGTCCCCTATTCAATTACGGATGGCAAACCAACAAAAGATCTTGCCCATGGGGAGGTTGCAAGGGGTAATAGTTGATCTCAAAGGGGTGAGCGACTTTGAGGTGATAGAGATTGTTGATGACAACAACCCTTACCCCATGTTGCTAGGAATAGATTGGGCCACTCATATGAATGGAGTCATCAACCTGAAGAAGTGGAAGATGATATTCGATAAAAAGTCCCTTCGCGTAGTAGTTCTGCTAGATCCAGCTGAAGGAGCATGCTACACTGAAGCTGTGCACGACGATGATAGTGATGAGGAGCTAGATTGCATTTACCAGATAACGATGCAAGACCAAGATTGGTGAACCTAACTACAAATGGGAGAATCTCATGTGAGCACGACGGTTCCTATACTTTGGATTTAGACAAAGAAATAGAACGCTGGCAGAACCGATTGCACGAAATGACAACACTGAGTTGCAACATGATGATTAGATCACTGCGGTGCGTGACGATCGAAGCAAGGGAACTGCCAAGATATGATGGGGTAACAAGAGTGGATGAATTATTAGATAAATTTGGAAGCACAGTACCAAAACAATAGTAGTACAATGTGCTAGAATGGGCATTATGCGCGGCACCCTCATGATAGTGGAGTACACATCATAAGACTATTGGAAACTAGCGCGAATGTAGAAGATGGATGCACTAGCAGTTTGGAAGTCTCCAGTGTCGAACAAGAGCCAGGAAGCCAAGAAAAAGCAGTTTGCACATCCACTTGTGTCGATGGGTGTCGACGTGTGTTGTGCGAACATATCCTAGGCTAAGGATCGAACATCAGAACTAGACGCGGTGAAACACACCACAAACATTTCGTGATAGAGCATTCAAAAAGCTATGTGGAATCATGAACAGAGTTCACCAGGCAAGAAAAACTGACTAGGACTTATGCGTACCAGCAGTTTGAGGGGCCTATGGGGCCATAAGCAAAAACTGGAGTGTGGAAATGACCCCAACACTAACAAGGAAAGATGAAACCATGAGAGCAGAGAAGAATCCACATACCACATCTCCCACAGTTGGGCTAGGATGCGAAGCCCTAGGTAAAGGAATTAGGCAGTTAGAGGAAGCCATTCGGCGAGGGAGCTTGAAACTTCACGAACTCGACGAAGATTGGGCATGGCTGAGGAAGAGAAGCATGACATTAGATGAAGAAATCAACAAACTAAACTCTGAAGTTGTGTAAGAAGGACGCGTCGAGAAACTAAGCACGATGGGACAAAGTATGGACAGCCCTACTACTGCATTAGAAGAAGTTGTGACCCTACTACTATGGCTGCGAACGCACCTTACTAAACAGGGGAGCGTACCATACAAAGAAGAATGCGATGCACTAATGGACACAAGGGTAGTTGAAGGGTGCCCACGACCCGGTCTAGCAGGAAAATGGAAGCCTTGCACCAGGGGTGCAACCACCTGACTGTCTGTAGGAAGCACAGTCTCAGTGCTCCAAGCAGTTGAGAGAGGACGCAGGACTATAAATGAGTCTGCAGGAGAGCTGTGCGGGAAGGAGGTTACACATGAGGCTAGTATGTCACAGGGGTCGCGACCACACGTAAATGGCTGCGCTACTGCATGGGTAGGCTGGGAGGTGACTATTCATGTCACTATTCATGACAAGAGGTCCAAATTAAGGAAGAGAGGAATGGGTGGTCGGCCATTAAGATAGGAATTAAGAGTTAGATCCTGGTTGATCTGCTACCAAGAAGGTATTAATGACTCAAAACTAGAGGGAATGGTCGAATTCAAATTCAAAAGATACTATAAAATCCCTTGGGGTAGCCTCGAGACAACACTTGGTTGTTTAAGATTTGAGCCAGTACAGAGCATTGAGCACCAAGATACCTTGCCACCCATGAGTATGCGACCAAACGGAGCTAGTGTAGAAATGATTACGGTTGCGAGAACCAAAGTGCGATTCGCGGAAATTACCCCAGAGCCCCATGTAACCCAGGAGGGGCCTGGAGAGGCGGCTGCTGCACCAGAGGTTCCAAATTCCCGACACACATCGTGACCATAGAAAGACAAGCAGACAATGGGGCCAGTCCAGGTATCACCACGGAACCCACGATTTAGTAAATTGTCAATGGTAGAGAAAGGGAAAGCTATCACCTTTGAAACAGAGGAGGAGGAGGAATATTTGCAAGACCTGATCACCCAAATTGAAGCACATGACGATGAGGTAGAGAATTTCTCCCAGGTATGTTTAGTGATAAAGTTACCCCCCTACATCCCCCTGTGGAAGGGGACAGCCAAGGTATTGAAGGACATGGAGGCCACAAAGAGTGCACTCCAAACCCTACTTCTTCTAGATGAAATAAGGTTTGAAGGTCCACTGCTGGGATGGGTACCTAATATGAAGTTCGAAGATGAGGACCTCGTAGATAGCGAGAAGTTCCCACATTTGGCCACAGAGAAATTACTGCAGCAGAAATGGTTACGCGGTGTGGAGAAGGCTGGGTTACTCCATCTGCAGTGGATACCCCACTACCACCGCGTGCCCATAACAATTTTTGTCATTCGGCACTACTGTGTCTAGTACATGATGGGTATCTCTGGTTGGAGGAGCCAATTCCCATCATGGGTGATTTAATTTATTGGATTTCTTGTTTTCCCATCAAAGGAAACAATCTCGCAGCCATCGCTGGAAAGAGCAGTGACTTGGCCCTCGCAGAAGCTATGAAGGCCAAATATAAGCTAGAAAAGAGGAAGTGAGGGTATGTAATAGCAAGCATCAAGGACCAAGGGGTGTGCATTGCCAACCACCTGCTGGCCAACAAACTAATGAGGAAATGCCGCACAGACCAGGTGCCAACATCTGTAACTGCATTGGCAAAGTAGTGTACAGAAGGGGTCCAGTTCAACTGGGAGCAGTTTCTCTGTTATGAGTTTTTGACAAATTGTAGGGAGGCCGAGGAGTAGGGTAAGACCTTCCACTACACGTGGTTGCTCTTATCCATCCTGTTGGTTGCATGGGAGTTGTTTGAGGACAACCAGTTTCCAACCATTGAGAGGAACCTACCCGAAGCCGCGAGGTACACCTCGCTCTCGGAAACGGAAGATGTGACGAGGGTTCGCGAGATCAAGGTGTTTTGGGTGTTCATGGAGGTGAGCATCCAAACATGGATCAATCGTAGGCCGCAGTTGTCCCTGATAGTATATAATAGTTTGCAAAGTGTGACATAATTCAAGGCGGATATGCATAATCTGTATAATTGGGCACGAAAGGATCCAGCCTGAATGTGGGTGAAGCTTCTATTTATTGCTACGGACGATGCAATCTTCGATGTAATGGTGGCATGGCTCTGGAATGGCACACTCTGGACTTGGAAGAACTGGAAAATATTGCAGCACAATAGTAGAAGAAGGAAACCAAGCTGCGCATCACAAAGTTGGCGAAGACAAAGCACCCAGAACAGGAGGCGGCCATGCAGCGGAAGGCAGCTGAGGCAGTAGCAACAGCTCAGATGGCACAAACCACAACTGCACCCACCGAAGAGACTGAGGAAGGTAGGGAAATGTCCACAGAGCAAGACATATAGGGGGATGCTGAGATAGAGGAACGCACAAACCCTACAATAAAATCAACCCAATTCAAGAGGTCATGCATACAGGAGAAGCCAACCGCATGGAAAAATAAAAAGGCAACGAAGACCTTTGACGGAGACCTTCTTGACAGTGGCAAACCAGTTCGCAATGTCATTAAGGATGCTCTTGAAGAATTAATGACGAAGCAGACAATTGTGTTAGGGGCACTCGGAGCGCAGTTGCAGGCATTACAAGTGTGACCCCCAAGAATGATGACATCGCACCTTGCGGAAGGTGAATCCAAAGCCGAGAAGATGTTGTGCGCCTACACAATGAACACTTTGGTGTTACTAGAAGACACAGTCTTAGTAGAAGCGGAGGGTGACATGAGGAGATGGGGGTTGAATTTGGTTGCAATTCCTAGAGAAACCCTATACCAGTTGCAGGATGGGGTAACTGCTGAGCTTCACACTAGGGAGGGCCGCGCCCTCCAAGTCTTGAGCACGTAGAAGTTAAATTTAGAACAGCTCAGCCTGCAGTGCGATAACCTAGTCACACAAAACCAGGGATTAGAATAGGCCATGGAGGAGGCCGATAGCAACATACCAGAGTTGGCTGTGCCGATGACACTCCCCACTAGGGAAGAGATTCACCAACTAGCAGCTGAAGTCTGCAAGACCCAGGAGGAGGCTGCGAAGGTTCAGTTGGAGCTGAACTTGCAGATTGCAGAACTATGACTAAAGGCACAACCCTCTACACCCTCGGAAGTTAGAGAGCAGTGCCACCATTCCATTCAATCGGGGTTGGAAGTGATAGAGCATGCTGTACAGGACTGCATGGGATTGTTGGATCAGTCCCTCTTCATGCTCACTTCACTGTAGGAAGACCCAATGCTACAATAGTTAGAGACAGAAGCGCGGGAGTTGCAGCAGGCCTATGACAATGTCTGGGGGACCACGCAAATGGTCACCCTTACTCAGTGATTGGCCAAGATGAGGGAGGTCCAGGCCCGGAAGGAACAGGTGGATGCTGCACGCCAAATAGAAGCAAGGCTTAAAGCATGCATCTAGCCTTGGCTCGATGAAGCATTCACGGTCACCGCCATGATCGAGGAAAAGCTGGACCAGATGCAGGATACATATGCGCTAAGGCAAGAAGGTGCCTCTAACAACGATGCATCGGAGAGTCACATACAATTGATACAACAGATAATGGAGGAATATGTGGCAGATGTCAACGAAGTGCAAAAGTTGCTGGATGGAATATCTGTTACACAGTAATTTGTCACCATCCCTGCTACCCTTGTCCCATATCTTGGAGGACTCATTCCGGGACCTATGAGAAGTGACATGGCCTAAAAAAATTTGCATTGCATTCCTCTAAACATGAGCTTTGTTTTCCTTGAAGATATCATGTTACCAGGAATAGTGTCCACTCGGAGCTGCTATTCCCACTAAGACTGGTAGCTATCTTAGAAACAAACAAGTAAAGTCTAATTTCGCTTTCCTTTATGAAAATAGATAAGAGTGGAACAAAGGAGACCAACCTTAGTCTTGCACTTGGTTTCCTTGTTTTCTTCCTCTCCTTTCTGATAGACCTTTGCCGCTTCTTCTTCATCTGCCTAGCTCAAAGAGCACCTGTGGAATCAAAGCAACATACTACTATCGAAGAATAGAGATCTATATTCATAAATAACATAGGACCAGATATGTGTTAACCATACAAATGCATATATAAACAAACATACAAGAATATGGAGGAAAACTTGAATAGCTTTATTAAGATGAAAAGTAGCAAGAGGATTACAACCATATGTTTTGACCCAGCATCATCCTCCAACTAGAAATCCCTTCTTCACCTCAAGTAAAGCTTAGATCACCCAACACTATGAATATACACCAGAAAACCAACAACACTTCTCTACAAGATACAATATTCCAGCCTCTGGATCTCTGTGATGATGGATCCATATATAGATGATTGTAGGGAGGTGAGTCATCTTCTGGGGTTTTTATTAGTGTCCTCTCTCTTATAGTTCTTGATTCCACTTGGAGACTGATGATCTCTTACTCATCCCTGGTCGAAAATAGAGAGGCAAGTGTCAGAGGGGAAGTTTTTGAAAGATTCCATGATCTTCCACCTTGCAAATTGTCCCTGCTATTTGTCCATTCCTGACCATCACACCTTATAGAGGGGCCATTCAGTATGCATCACACCCTTTACACTGGGAAGGTGACATGCATCGCACCCTCTGCACTGGGTATTCAGTATGGTCCAGTTTTGACCATTTCTGAGCAGTGTTTAGTGGAGAACTTCTGGGAGATGATGTAATTAGCTGACCTCATTCCTTTAGGCAGTGAAGCAACACTTTTAGGGACTTAGGAGCCTTCAGTTTGTGGAAATTTATGATTGGGGTTGCAGTGCCCAAAAATTTCTATAACAGTTTCCCCCTAAAGCATGAGGTCGTTAATCTTTTGATGTTGAGTGAAATGCTTTACCATGAGGATTCGAAGTTTTCTCGAGCTGGGAGGTGACCTGTAATAAGATACAATACAATACATTATCTTGACAACATTTTTCATGATCTAGCTGAGGTGGGCATTCCCATGCTCAGCTTTATAAATTCATTTTCATGTACATAGGACAGACAATCGTCTGTGTGGCAGACTGATGATTCGACTCATCATCCTTTGATTTGGATGATCATCTGTTCGACAATGATATACATTTGATGTCTTTATATTCCTGAATATATCGCAACCCAGATGGATGAAACTAGATCCGGGGTCTTCAAAACTCGTTCAATCTTCACTCAGAGTACAAGTCGATCCATGTGAAAAATGTTCTGGAGTCGAGCATGGAAAGACATCGCCTGATTACCAGCCAATGATGTAAGCTATTAATAGGCACGAGAGGAATCACCAATAATGAAAATGACCATCAGGGTACTACAGTACAATTTGCGTGGTGTGAAAAAAGACTTGGCATTGAACACCACGCAAAATTTCTCAGTTGAAGGCCATTAATGTAAACATGTCGCTGAAAGTGAGAAACTTGCCATTGAGGCATGCAAGCTTCAAAGTACTTAAAGGGTTGTTCCTAGGTCGACTTCTTGGATAATGAGCTGTTGTCGACAAGAAATGACCCGTCATAGGAGGGCCTTAATGAATCCCACATCTACGACACAGAATGAAGCAAATGATTTTGGAGGTGAAAACGATTTGATGATACAGTGTTCAAGGTGGTGGTCATGAAGGAATGGAGTGTGAATGTATTGCAGTGGGTGACACACAGGTGAATTTTCTGAAAGACTTCTCTTGAACATATCGGCGACACTGACTATGGATTGGTAGCGTCAGCCCCAAATATGGATGGTGTGACGAACCAATGGTGATATGACTAGTGAACAGAACAACCCAACCCGACTTGGATGCGGAAGGAAAGTGTCATGTTCAAGAGCGACTTGCTATCAATAAAGCTTTTTCAAGTTTTCTTCCCAATTTTCCCCAGTCACTGCTGACGATTACCTCTTTATTTTTGTCAAGTTTGAGGAGGTTAACATATGCTTGTTCTATAATCCGCCCTTCGGGCGAACCTGTCGCTATATTTTAGCGAGCCTAGCGATAGTGAAACTCGTTCTTGTCCATTTGGACGAGTTTGTTGCTATTTGGTTTTAACGAGTTTAATGATAAAGATAACTTGGTCCTTTTCAATTTTAGAGAGTCTGAAAGGGACGAAAAGGAAACTCCAAAGATTCTTTATTGTCATGTAATCCCTTAAGTCTGAAAAAGCGTAAAATAATACGAAAGGGATGAATTTTCGATAGTTTTAACGAGTCGAACAAGACAAACGCTCGATCTTTTTGTGTAATAATCCCTTAAATCCAAAAAGATTAAAATATAGAGGAGGGATAGCACTTCCGATGCCTTTAACGAGTCGGAGAGGCTAATCGCTCAGAAATCTTTTCATATTTTACGAGTCAGTTGAAAAAAGCTTAAAGGAGACTTGTTTTTCGAGGAACGAGTGATGATTTTAGGTAGCAGCTGATTCGAGGCAAGGTTTGGAATTTTCTGATCACAACAGTGTCACAAGGATGGCTAATAGAATCACTCTTCACAGATGTTCCTCGAAAGGGTAAACAATCAAATGGAAGTGAATGATCGGCTAAAAACAGAGTGGAGGTGATGATGAGAACATGACCAAGGCTCAAAAGTTGACGATAAGGCATTCACAATGGTTATTTATCAGTTCATTTTTTAATGAGCTTAAACTCTGGGGGAAACCTTTGCTCGTTGCTTATGTTTATTTTTTAACGAGCTTGAATTCTACGTTAAAACTGCTCGTGGCAGGTTTATTTTTAAACGAGCTTGAACCTTGGTGTAACACTGCTCGCCAGTCATATAATAAGGATATCTCATCTAAGATGCCATTTTTTATGGGGCTTGCACCTTTTGTAAGCTTTACCCCAGATCCTTTCTTTATGCAAGCTAGGAAACAACCAGCCTTACGAGTTTAAAGGGTTAGAGGACCTACAAATTTAAAAAATAAATGGTCACTCTTTGCTTGCATGTGGAAAGGTTTGCATGCCCCCAGGTATAGCGAAAAATTCCCAGGTTACCATGAAAGTTCCATCCGCGTTGCGGACAAAATGCTT
Organism: Pinus taeda; assembly: GCA_000404065.3. Classification (NCBI taxonomy): domain Eukaryota; kingdom Viridiplantae; phylum Streptophyta; class Pinopsida; order Pinales; family Pinaceae; genus Pinus; species Pinus taeda. The sequence continues at coordinate 38,652 of APFE031756099.1, read as the reverse complement.
CCTTGGCGATGTCTACCGAAATAGACAAAGGTGAGTGGCGCTGTTGAGGAGATAAATCCCCTCTGCGGACAGAGGCAATCCATACTAGCCCAGACTGGGTCTAGCAACAATCATACAATGCTACCACGCAAATTCCTAATTGCAAATTAAAGACCAATGATGAGAGCTTACCTGGATTCCAACGCTAGTGCTTGTGGAAGAGTTGACGCTCCCATTCCTTTGCTCCGACAGATCACGATCCCCATGAGTTCCATGAATGGACACTTGCACATACAAATAACAACACAAACATAAGCATAAAATCCAATAGATGCAACTATATATCAGTTAGAAAGGATATAACTCATCATTATCACAAAGAACAATAAGAGTGGAACCATAACAATAGTCGTCTATTAATGATAAACAAAGAAGAATACAACCATAGTTCTGATGTCAAATCCTCCTTTAGCTGGGTGATCAGTAGCACATGTCTTGCAAAGCTTTGTTGGGAATAGGAACAAGCTTCTCTCTCCTTGGTTATTGATCAAGAATCTCCTTACTTAGATTTGGCCTTATGGGAATGAAGAAGGCTCTTGCAACATGAAGCTCTTGGTAACTTGACAATTCTCAATCTCTGGAACTAGCTTGCCAAGGAAAATGGACAAGCTTTTATAGATGGAGGAAGGGGAGTTGGGACCATCCACAATAATCATGGAATTGGCTCTATCACTAAAGGAGCTTCCATGAGAGGTGGCAAACCAATTCCTCTCTATGGAAATCCGAAGCCAAACCACCTAACTGAAGATAGATTCAATCCAGGAATTTGTTAGGATGAATCTTCCGTTGTTTGTTTGTTAAAAAACACCACTAATTATGGTTGGCATGAGTGCGACTCTGTGACAGAGCGCCAACTGGCGCACCCTCTTTGGAGGATTTCCCCCATTGGCACGAGGGCTGCACTATGGAACCGCGCCAATGGAAAAAGGGTTATTTTTAGGGGTTTTAAGCAGGAGATGTCTTCAGGGCAAATGAAGTTCATGTTTAGGGGAATGCAATGCAAGTGTTTGCAGGTCATGTCACTTCTCATAGGTCTTGGAAGGAGTCCTCCAAGAAGTGGGAGAGGGGTAACAGGGACGGTGACAAATTGCTATCTAACAGATGCCCCCTAAAGCATGAGACCCGAGAGAGAGAGGGGTGAAATTATTTACAAGAACATGTCCAACCAAAAACACTACCACCGGAAAACTTGCGTGGAGAAATACAACTGATATCTCAAGTACATGATATATGTGGTATGGGTGCAACCATCCATAGCAGAGTATATAAGAATCTAGATCCAAGGTATGGGCGCAACCATCCAGTGAAGATCGATAAATAGACTCAGGCATGGTCGCAACCATCCAGTGAATGAGTCATGTAATAATCATAATAATCCACAAAATCGTAACCTGGATCCCAACAGACAAAATCCAAGGTCTTGCACTCCATATCGATCCAAAAAAAGTACAAGTTCAAGCATTCAAATATGGGAGTTGAAATCGAACATGCAGGAACATCGTCTGATTACCAACCAATGATGAAAACTGTTAACAGACGCGAGAGGTACCACCAATAATGACAATGGTCCTTAAGGTACTATAGGTACAATCTACAGCATGCGAATTAGTGAGCCAACATCAAACACCCATAGAATCATTCGATCGGAGGCCAATGATGAAAACCTCACGTCGAACATGAAGAACCTGCAATTGAGGCATGCAGGCTCTAAGGCACCTGAAGGGAGTCTCTAGATCAACTTCCTGGATAATGAGATGAAGTCGACAGGAAGCGACCTTGATCGAAGGGGGGCCATAGTGTTTCCCACATCATCGATGCGAGACAGAGGAAGGTAATGTTTTTTGTGAATAAGGATTATGTGAGTTATTAGAGGGAAGTTGAATATTTCGCAGAGGTCAACTTCTCTTGAACATATCGGCAGCACGACAGTGGACTTGGCAGTATTTGACATCAAATGATCAGAGGTCATGGTGACAAGGCAATGAGCAGATGAGAGGTCAAACATGATCACCAAAACCCACGAAGGCAAGTGAAAAATGAGATGAGATGTCCCCACCCAGACACGAATGTAGACAAGTGCCATGTTCAAGAGCGATATACTACCGACACGACAATGATTCTGGTTCCATTTTCCCCACCATTTCTGGCGATTACCCCAGTTATTTTTAATGACAAGCTTGACGGGGATAGCATATGCTTGTAAAGCATCATTTTGGTAGAATCCAATGTCATCAAGGTTAAACGAGTCTGACAAAGGAAGAACTCGACGCCTTTTCATGTTTAGAGAGTTTGAAAAGACAGCAGAAAAGTAAACTCCAGGGGTGTCCTTTTTCATAAAGTTGTGTCTCTCGAGCCTGAAAAAGTATAAAACAATGCTCGAAAGAACCGCCCAACCATTACGATTGAGGAGTACTTTTCATGATTAGTGACTTCAACTTGAAAAAGTAAAAAAGCGACCGAAATCACGTCGTTTCGTAACCGTTAACAAGCTTGAAACGACAAGGGCCCGACGATCTTTTCGTCTTTACATGTTCGGAAAAGATTTTAAAGACGATCACCTCTTATTTACGTTTAACGAGTCAAGATGAATAACTCGGCAATCTTTTCATCTTTAAACGGTTAGAAAAGAGCTAAAAGAAGACCTCCATTTTTATTCTCTTTAACGAGTCAAAAAGGAAAAAACACTTGGTAATATTTTCATATTTTACGAGTCAGAAAAGAGCTTAAAGGTGACTCGTCCTAGAGGAACGAGTGGTATAAAGGGTAGCAACTAGTTCTGGCAATGATGGAACTGCTCAAGACATGTAATGGTCAAGAGGCTGGCTAATAAAACCACTCTTAACTGTGGTTCCTCAGGAAAGGAAAACAAGCAAGTGAAAGCATATGATCGGCCAAAGAGATGGTGGCGATGGGATGAAAACAACCAAGGCTCATCTAACATAATTTAGCGGATAAAGACAGCAATCACGAGATGTAAAATGGGCATGGGTTCATTTTTACACAAGCTTGAACCATGGAGAACTCTGCTTGGATTTGGTTTCATGTTTACACAAGATTGAAACGAAAAACTATGCTTGTTATAAGTTCGCATGCCCCCAGCATAGCATAGCATAATGAGGTACATGCCCCCCAAGCTTCATTGCATTCAACAAAGTGGATGGAATGAAGGTTCACTTTCGAGATCTT
>APFE031756099.1:0-28499 GCA_000404065.3 Pinus taeda | reverse complement strand
ATTTTAGACACTTTGACACAACTTGTTTTTTCAATTTTAAAGAGTCAAGAAAAAACAAAAGATGACTCTAGTCGCCTTCGATTTTTAATGAGCCTGAAGTGACAAGTGCTTAGATGGACCTTTTCTTTTAAGGATTCTGAAAAGGAGAAAAATAGACTTCTCTGGAAATTTAGGCAGAGGGGATTACCAAACCAATCGCAAAACTGCAAAATACTTTTTACGGTACAACAGTCAATCTTCCCGAATGCTGTGTTCAGTGCATTGCAATCGATAGGGCGACAGACACGGCTTCCTAAGGATAAAGGATGCAGCCTATTGTGGTCTCCCAATATATACTCGACGGTACGTGGGAGCACAAGTCCGTACAGGAAATTTCCGTCTCAGAGTGGAGGAATCACCCAACCAACAATGAAAACAATAGTTACTAGGTTTTACGATGCCAGAATACGTCTCTAGCCTAGACCTTTAGATGTTGTGCATTAGGTTCCAAAGTGTTGTTAGATTCATTAAATTTATTTTAAGTTGATCTTGTTTAAAAATATGCCTTTTAGGTTCACCGTGTGATGTGTATACAATTCCTAAAATGCAGCCTAAGATGATAAACAGTTGTTTAATCTTCTTTTGGCAATGAAAATCCTAGCTACTAAGGAAAGAAAGTTGAGAGTCTTTCAACAAAGAGCACAAAGCACACACTAAATGCACCGTCCTAAATCAAACCAAGCAGTCTAAATGCAAATGCACATGCATGTATTTTTTCAGCCTTCTTAATGTATAAATGACGATAAGAAAGCTAAGTGCAAATCTGAATTATTTTCAAAGCAACAATACTTAACAAATTTCTTTTCAAAATGAAGTGAAGATAAGGACGAAACTTTGTGATTTCGAAATGAAAACTATTTTTCGACACTTTAAAAACTACTAATTCAAATCATATACAAGAGTAACAGTACAATCGATTATCAAGAACAAAGGGATTCTCTTCTATAACTGAAAACGACACTTACAACACTTTCAGATTAAGAAACGACAGTTCGACTATGCTACTTCTTTGCAAAAGAGAACTGAAAATGGCGCACAATACATAAAAACACTTACAGTTCTTTGCACAATAGAGGCGGAATGATGTAAGAGAAGGGGGTTTTCTCAGAGATATACTGACCACAGATAACAAATCTCCTGAATAGAACTGAAAATAGTGAAGAAAAAACCAAAGTCTGAAGGTAAAATTAACCTTCCCTGACCATTGCACCTATCACACAGGGAAACCAATATGCAGCGCACCTACTGCACACGGGAAGTGCGATGCATACAGACTGCCTCAAAGGCAGGGTGTGATGTTACCAGTGCAAGACTTTTAACTAGTTTTTGCTCACAATTTGCAATTCAGTTCAGGGATTTAGGCCGAGTAAGTGATGTTCAGTAAATGTAAATCACATGAGTTGATCTAAGGAGGTTACTAGAGCCACCACTTAGGGCAATTACAATGTTTTTAGATCGATTGTTTAATTCATAAACAAAACCCGGAGATAGACTGAAGCAACATTGATCTACTTTGCATTTGTACAACAAATGCAATTCGAAGGCTAGCTGGCTTGACTTCAGGCTCCGTCTGTAAGTTTATAAAACAAACAAAGATAGACTAACAAACAATCTATTCGTGCCCCAGCAGATTCGCCATTTTGTTACCGGGAATAGTTTCCACTCGAAGCTGCTATTCCCACTAAGGCTGGTAGCTATCTTAGAAACAAACAAGTAAAGACTACTTTCATTTTCCTTTATGAAAATAGACAAGAGTGGAACAAAAGACACCAACCTTAGTCTTGCGCTTGGTTCCTTATTTGATTCCTCTCCTTCCTGATAGACCTTTGTCGCTTCTTCTTCTTCTACCCAGCTTCAAAGAGCACCTATGGAATCAAAGAAACATACTACTATCAAAAAACAGAGATCTATATTCATAAATAACACAGGACCAGATATGTGTTAACCATACAAATGCATATATAATCAAACATACAAGAATATGGATGAAAACTTGAATAGCTTTATTAATATCAAGAAAATCAAGAGGATTTCAACCAATAGTTCTGACCCAGCATCATCCTCCAGCAAGAAAGCCCTTCTTCACCTCAAGTAAAGCTTAGATCACCCAACACTATGAAGTTTCACCAGAAAACCAACAACACTACTTTACAAGATAAAAGATTCTAGCCTCTGGATCTGTGTGATGAGGGATCCATATATAGATGATTGTAGGGGGGTGAGTCATCTTCTAGGGTTTTGATTAGTGTCCTCTCTCTGATAGTTCTTGATTCCACTTGGCTATTGATGATCTCTTACTCATCCTTGGTCGAAAACAGAGAGGCAAGTGTCAGAGGGGAAGCTCCTAGAAGATTTTATGATCTTCCACCTTGCAAACTGTCTCTGCCATTTGTCCATCCTTGACCATCGCACCCTACAGAGGGGCAATTCAGTATGCATCACACCCTTTACACTGGGAAGGTCATATGCATCGCACCCTTTGCACTAGGTATTCAGTATGGTCTAGTTTTGACCATTTCTGAGCAGTTTTTAGTGGAGAACTTCTGGGAGATGATGTAATCAACTGACCTTGTTCCTTTAGGTAGTGAAGCAACACTTTTAGGGACTTAGGAGCCCTCAGTTTATGGACATTTTTTATTGGGGTTGCGGTGCCCAAAAATGTCTATAACAAGGTTTTTGGAAGTTTAGGGTTTTCCATTGTTTCTCAACAATAAATAGGCCTTTGAGCCTCATTGTAACACAGTTCAGAGGCATGTAGCCACCACATCTCTTCTCAGAGATAGGCTACCATTTCCCTAGCTATTTATTGCCATTTTCTATTTGTAAGCATATCTCAGTATTTTACATTAATGAAATGAAGTATTATTTCCACTGCATCTTTATGTTTATGGTTATCTCCGTAACTTGTTGCATTCATGTTTAAATCTGGATCATCTATCAACTATCTTATGATGATATCAAGATAGTTTTTAAAAATAATTCTAGGGCTACCAGAAAGAAGGGTATGGATAGTCAAGATTTGGCCAGCTCATCCTCCTCCAACACATCTATCAAGAGTGAAATTAGAAACATGTTGGAGGAATTTAAGAGTGAAATGTTGCATACCCTTGACCTACAAATCGAAACCATGTAGATCAAGATGAAGTAGGAGGAACCAAAGAGAGCCTTAGCTATCCTTTTCCCCAGATGCACCAAAAGGCACCCCAGAAATGAATTTCCATTGAATCTTATAGAGGTCTGCTCGCTCTATGAGGAAAAACACTCCACAGATAAGTTCGATTCTCTACCTAGATTTAAAGTTGCATATCAAGGAACTGAAGGTATGGCTGAACAACTCCGTTATATCAGACAAGACGAGGCCTCAAGGACATCGACCATACCAGCAAGGCATGCAAGGGGCATCCTATTCATATTATAATCCCAATTAGAATGCATCCATTCCCCCTTGGTTTCCTCCTGCTCATCCTTCATGGTCCACACCTTCCCCCTGGTCTTATGCACCTCAATACCATTCCCAACCTTCCAATCAATCATTTCAGCCATATGATCCCCCACAACCTTAGTGGAATACCCCATCACAGGGGTGGAGTCCCCCATTCAGCCAATCTCCAGCCTTACTGCCTCCACCTTCATTTCAACCATAGCCCCTTCATCCTGCTCCACCTAACCAACCTTAGATGCTTGCTCAACCAAATCAAAACCCAAACAACAAGCAAGCATAACAGGTCTATAGTGAAGAGACATCCTACCCTACCTACGTTGTGAAAAATCAAGAAATAAACCTCAGGTCTAGAAGAGTACTTCCAGATATATAACCTTCATCTGCACCCGAGGAGCTTGAATAGGAAAAGGAAGAGAGTGTTCCCAAATCCAATCAACCTTGTTTTCCTAAAATATTGATTCATTCTAGTCAACACACCCTAAAAGAGACTAAACTTCTGGGAGAATTGAAAAACTTGTGTGTTAAAATCCCACTCCTCCAAGCCATCAAGGATGTCCCCATCTACAATAAGCTCATCAAGGATAAATTATTTAATCATCATGGGAGGAGAAAGAAAGACACCCCTACCATTAATTTCATTGGACTGTTGTATGACTTAATGTTGGGGAGAGTGATTTTCCCAAAGTATCTAGACCTTGGGAGTCCTATGGGAGATGTGCACATTGATGGCATCATTTCCCCCCACACCTTGATTGATCTTGGGGCTGCCATCAATGTGATGACTAAGGAGACCATGCTCAAACTGAATCTCCAAGGATCATCGAGGAAGACCACAATAATACTGCAGCTTACAGACAAATCCACATTAGCTCCTTAGGGAGTTGTTGAGGATGTGAGGGTTGCTATTGATTCCTTGGAGTACCCTATTGAATTCTTAGTTCTCCAGACCAATACCAAATTCAATGGTTATCCCCTCATCCTTGGAAGGTCATGGCTACCCACTTTTGATGCTTACATAAGTTGCAGGGATGGGAAAATGACCATTAAGAATGGGCATTTGTCAAAAATATTGGTCTTGTATCCCCCTGCTCAACCATCCTTATAACATGACTTACCCTTATGTTTGGAACATGAAGAGGAATATGAAGTGTGACATACCACATCCTACCCAACTTGTAACCTCGATACTATTATATGAGGGGGGAAACCTAATGAATATGACATAATTGATCAAATCCTCCATAACCAGCCCCCCAACACCATGCCTCCTGACAAGCTGGTGAATAAATATGAAGATAAACCTTGGACTAACTTGTGCCTAGTTGATTCAAGTCATGCTCATATCAAAATGGTAGAATTTGGTCCATCTAAAACAATGAAAATCAACCCCTCACTCTCAACCCCTTAGGAAGAGAAGTTGTGCAACATGCTGAGAGAGCACTTGGATTCTTTTTCCTAGAACTATAAGGAAATGAAGGGAGTGCATCCTTCGGTGTGTACTCACCACATCTACATCAAGTAATGTTGAAAAATAGTGTGCCAACCTCAGAGGAGAATGAACCCAACCCCCAAAGACATATTCAAAGAAGAACTGTACAAGTTGTTGGATGCAGGGTTCATTTACCCCATCTTAGATAGTGAGTGGGTGTCTCCTCTATTTCTGGTCACAAAGAAGAATGGAAAATGGAGGCTCTATGTGGATTACAGAGAGTTAAACAAAGTCACTAAAAAGGGCCATTTCCCCCTACCTTTGATTGATCAAGTCTTTGATGGTCTTGCAAGGAAGAATTTCTTCTCTTTCCTAGATGGATTCAGTGGTTACAATCAGATCTCGATTATCCTAGAGGACCAAGATAAAACCAGATTCACTTATCCTTGGGATACCTTTTCTTATAGGGTCCTTCCTTTTGGATTATGTAATGCCCCTGCTACTTTTCATATGGCAGTTTTGTGCATCTTTACTGAGCTAGTCCATGACTCTGTAGAAATCTATATGGATGATTCCACTCCCTATGGGTGTGATTTCCTAGAGGATCTCTCTAAAATGGGGAAATTATTAAATAAGTGCATTGAAATGAACCTATCAATTGGTCTTGAGAAGTGTGAGTTCTTCATGAATGTAGGGATTGTTCTAGGTCACTCAATATCCTAGAAAGGACTACAAGTGGACCCAAATAAAATTGCTATCATAACAAGGGTCTCTACTCCTCAAAAGATGAGGGATGTCATGAGTTTCTTGGGATTAGTAGAATACCGTAGGAGGTTTGTCAAAGACTTAAGCAAAGTAGCCTCACCATTGTTTGGACTGCTAGCCAAGGACTCTGAATTTTGTAGGTCATAAAGTTGCCAAGAGGCCCTAGAAATCTGGAAGGAGAAGTTGACTACTACACCCATACTCTAAGGCCCAAATTGGGCTCTTCCTTTCCATATCCAGGTTGATGCCTATGAAAAAATTATAGGAGCATATCTAGGCCAGAGCGATGACAAGTTTCCTTATGCCATTTACTTCATTAGAAAAAAATTGTCCAAGGTTGAATTGAACTATACTGTGACTGAGAAAGAGCTCCTAGCTATTGTACATTCCTTGAAAAAATGTAGACACTACATCACTGGTTCTCTGAACTTTGTACATACTACCCATGCTACGATCAAATATTGATGAACAAGCCTAATGTGAATGCCAAAATTATTAGATGGTTTCTTTTATTACAATAGTTTTCTTTAACTATCATTGATAAGCCAAGTAGGGAAAATATAGTTGCATATTTTTTTGTCTAGACTTGATTTTCTTGCAGGTGAGGAAGGGATGGTTGATGATAAACTTCTAGATGGGAATTTATTTTCTATTTCATTTCTCTCTCCATGGTTTGCTGACATAGCCAACTACCTAGTTGTTGCATAGTTCCCTCCAAATCTGTCATCGAAGGAAAATATCATAATTGTAAGGAAGAGCACCCCATTCACTTGGATTGGGGGCAATCTCTTCAAGGTAGGCCTAGATCAAATTTTGAGGATATGTGCCAGGGAGGAGGAAGTATTTGGCATCCTTCTGGACTGTCATGATGGACCTTATGGAGGCCACTTTGTAGCCAAGAGGACAACCTTCAAGGTACTGAAAGATGGCTACTACTGGCCCACTCTCCAGTAAGATACAAGAAGACACACCAGTCGATGTGATCAATGCCAGAGAATGGGAAGACCTACTCCCAAGGATGAAATCCCCTTACAACCTCAGGTGACTCTAGATCCATTTGACAAGTGGGGCATGGATTTCATTGGGCCCATTGATCCACCATTAGGGCAGAAAAAGTACATAATTTTATCCATTGATTATTTGAAAAAGTGTGCTGAGACCAAGGTTGTCAAGGTAGAAACATAAGAGAAAGTGGCTGAGTTCTTAAGGGAGAATGTATTCTACAAGTTTCAATACCTTATAGAATTGGTCACCGATCAGGGAGATCAATTCACATCACACCTAATTGAGAATTTGTTGAGGCATCATAAGATCAAACATAGGAATTCAATTTCTATCATCCTCGGGCCTGTTTGAGCATAGATTGACCTCAAGCTGAAGGGAGGGAATCCTAGGATAACCACAAACCAAGCTTAACTTGGTAGCTAGCCCTACCAGGTCAAGAGATGGCTCTCTCCTTGTGAATCTCAGTCATGATGACTAGATCATATATGGATTTTAGGCTAGGTATAGTATCTCTAGGTTCTTTTGGTTGATTTTGTTGGTTTTGTTGCTAGATCAAATTAGGCCAGGCAATTTTGGGTCTGGCAAATTAAGTCAGGATGAAGGGTGTTCTATGGGGTGAGGTAGGTAGGTGCTTTGGCACTTGAAATTGAGTGAGATGATAGGTCTAATACTGGTGAGGAGCTGAGGAGGGCATGCAAATATCATGTATCCTTCTCGAACAATAGAAAACATAAAAAATTGAATGGTTTCCCAAGGCAGAGCACTGTAAACAATGAATTCTACCTATCTATCTTGATATAATTCAGCTAGAAGAAATGAGTTAGATTGTGGCACACATAAAACATGAGAAAAATTGATAATAAAATAAGAAACTGTGCAAAAACACCATACCACAAGTATCCCATAAAAATAGCTGTAAATCCTGGTTCATTTCCTTGCCAAACTGCTGATAAAGGTGTACAATATAGCTCAGATCATCCGAGAGAGTCCAACCTTTGCTAATGATAGAAAAAATACATAATATAGACATCAAACCACGTATGCTAGCCATCAAGGGTCGAATCCAAGAGAAAAGGATTTGTTACAACCATTTCCAAACAGGGAACAAGAATATAGGCAATGGAACAACTTGCCTCTATAAGCATGGAAACTGATTCATTGACCCCCAAACCACCAAAAATTGATGAATCTACCCTCTAATATCATTTCACTATTACATTTACATACCAAGTCATTAACTAGAATCATAAAATCATCCATGAAGAGAGAAAAATTCAACTTGCAGTGAGAATAGGCGAAAATTTGAATTTCTGGCAAACTGGCCAAAAGCGCAGTGCCACTGGCCAAATGCATAGTGCCGCTCCACAACCACTTTTGGAGGCCTTACCCTTGGAAAAATTGAGGCCAAGATAGCTCATTGGAAAGGTCTTCCTGTTTAATTTATGGAAAATCTTGAATTGTTGCATTTGGAGGTCATTTGCCTCCTCAAAACTGAAATATCCCAAGGCTACTTCTGTGTTCCAAAAAAAGGCAGAGAGGTCATTTTTTGGTAGTTTTTTGACCTTTTGGTGTCCTAGTTTTGCTCCAAACTTGCTGAAAATTTCTAGATTTGATGCCCTCATCATTTCAAATCCAAATATATAAGCCTCTCATTGAAGAAGTGCTCCAGGGAAAAGCGCAGCGCCACCAACCAATTTCCTGTTTTCAAAATTTCAAGATTTGGAAAAGACAAAAAATCATCAAAACTTACCCATATTTGGCACGGGACACAACCATTAGTTGCCTTGATAGGATAGTGAGGCTTCAGCTAATATTTTCAACTTATCTTGCTCCTATTTTCTCTTTAAGTACTTCCTCAACCTAGCCTTAAGCTTCCTCATCCTTATGTTGCAGATTTTGTTGCGGGTCATGTAGTGGTATGCCATGTGGTGAAGCATCTTCTTGTCTCTATTGGCCTTCTCAATCAGCCCTTCAAGGTGCATGTTGACCCTCTCAAGCCATGTTTCCCTATCATTATCAATCTCTTGCTCAATAGGGGTCAATTTGACATTAGCCTCCTTGGCCTTTTGCATGTTTTCTTTGATCATTTGCAGCTCCATGAGGACTTGCTTGTCACTCAATTGTTTTTTTTCTTGCTCTAAATATTTGATGATTCACTTAGCTTTCTCTAAGTTATCTGCCAAGGATTGTATTTCAGCCTCTTGTTCCTTTATGATCATGTCTTTGACAGTCTTTGACTCCTGAGTTTCCAAGTCAATGACATCAACTACTTGATGAGTGAAGTGCTACTGTGGCTCCTCGTGCTCAACAAGATTTAAATCTCTCTCCTGCTCATCACTAATATCCTTTTCTTGCACCTTTTTCTTGCCCTTACTTTTTCCTTTGATTTGCTGCTCAACCTTTACCTATTTTGTTGAAGAAGAAGGCAAAGCCCCTTCCACACCTTGTGGAGATAGCATTTTCCTGTGGCCTAATGATGAAGGCGAGACCCCTTCCACACCCTGTGGAGATAATACTCACCTAGAAGCCGCAAAGAGTTTCCTAGCACCCCTCTTATATGTCACAAACACTAGCACTCCAACAGTTTCAGTCTCTTTCACTTTTTCATGACTTGAAGTTCCACCTTCTTCATGGTGTACTGATGAAAATATTTGTGGGCCTTTGAACATCTCACGAGAAATGAAAGTCTCCCATGGCATGTTAAGAAGGTTCAGCTGATGTAGAACACTGATTCAAATCAAAGAGTAATGGTAAATTCTATTCAACTGCTAGGGATATGGCTTCCTTTTTAGAATATGTGCCATCTTCTCAATGTTTCTAAACATGAAGTAAGGGATATTCATCATCTTTACTCTAGTGAAATTCATGAGAAGTCTAATGTGGTAGGCATACAACCAGGAGAACCTACCTTCACAAGAAGCACTTGATAATGAGTTTCATCAATGGAGCAAACTTGTCTTCCAAAAACTTGAAGGGAATACTCTCTTCATTTTGTCTTTGTATCTAGCCTTGATGTAAGGCTCATAGTACTCCTCATCAATATCCTGACCTTTGTTCCAATTTTCACCCAAATCTATAATACTTGTAGCCTCTGAGATGACAGTTGGTGATATGGTGAATGTTATTCCAGCAAGGGTTACTTCATTATTTTGCAAATGTGTCATAAACAACCTTGCCAACTCATGATGAAATTTGACTCTTTCTATCATTTAACATAAATCAAAGCATGCTTGGAGTTTAAAGCAAAAAATAGCAAGTGGACAGGCTTGCAACTCCCTGAAACTAGTGGGCTTCTCTCCAATAATCCTTCCTCCTTTATGAGGCTTCCTTTGCTATATGGTTCTCTCCATGGAATTGTCACTAAGGGTGTCTTCTTCAAACTCATACTCACTATCTCTTTCCAATGCTTTTTGTAGTTGTGAACACTTGTGGTCAATGATGGGAAGGGTGGTTGAAATAAAGATGAGTATGAAGAAATTTTTAAGGATGAGTAGGTGAGAGTATGATGTGTAAATGGGGTTTAGGGAGTGTGAATGGGATTGTAGGAGAGCGAGTAGGGTTTAGTGATGTCAATAGTTGTAGGATTTGGGGAGAGTGTAAGTGGGAATGGGGAAAATGTATGAGGGGAATGGGATTTAGGAAATATGTAAATGGGAATGGGGTTTAGGGAGTAATGGAAAGGATAGGATAAAAAAACAATGGAGAGATGAATAAAACTAGGGTTTCACCCTAGAAGCTAGGGTTTTAATTTTAAGAACACAAAACACCAAGCTTAGAAAACCAAACCCTAACACATAAGATAGGATTAATGTATTTATGTGTTTATAGGGAGAAACTAAAAATTTTAGGTGAATTGGCAACTTGGTGAAGTTTTGGGCTTGGTTGGGCAAATGCACAACGCCTCACACAAGTGCGCAACGCCTCCCAAATGCGCAGCACCTATGCAATTTTACAAAGGAACCCACTGCCAGGTGCATAGTGCCGACCTCAAATGTGTAGCACCAGTCAAAATTTCTCCAAAAATGCAATGACTTCACTCTTTTGCTCAATAACACTTAAAAATCTCTTCTTGACTCTCCTTTTGGCATTTGAACTTTAACTCTAACAATGAAATGATTAATAGAGGGATGGGATTTATATAGCTTTTCAACTTTTTTATTTTTATTTTTGAAAACCCACTTTCATAATGTCTATTTGCTTTTTCTTGTACTCTATTTTTTTATGCTTGGTCTTCTTGCTTTGATATTGATGCTCAAACTCTTTTGATTTTTTGCAGTGGCAGGTACTTGGCAATATCACCGGGTGACCAGGAGTAGCATGGAACCATTTAATACATATGTGAACAACAAAATTATATGAAATTTAAAAATTATATACAAATGCTTTGTTTTCACCTCAAAACCAGTTTTTGAGGTGAGAACTTTATTAAGCTTACAAATTAAGAAATTATGATTTTTTTATCATTATTTTACCTCCTCATGTCTTTGCTGACCATTATTAGCAATAATTATTGAATTTTGACCATTGTGAAAACCCTAAGACCTAATGAGCCTGAAACCTTAAGTAATTGACAAAATGAACTGAAAATGAGCATAAATCATTGACTAAAAGGTATGAAAGGAGGTCAACAAGTACATATCATGAGGGTAAAACTGAAATAAACCCTACCATCAGTAGATCGATGTCCTAGTGGAATGCAACTCATCAAAATGGGACTCATAGTATGAAATGCAAAAGAGTAAATTTTGACCATTGATGGTAGTGTAAAGACACTGACATGAACATTGGCTCCAGTGGGGATGGTAGCTCCTTGGAGGTGCCAAGAACCATAGATCTTTGGGAACATGTAGGCTAGTGCCTCATCCATTGGGCAATACGGTTAAGACACTTCAAAAACTGAAACTGACACTATGAAAACTGACCCAAGACTCAAACACACAAACTCACACAAATCACTCCACTTTATAGCCTTCACCTCGGGCCCCAAGATGAAATGACTGTGTACCTTTGAAAAATTGCAATGAAAAGGAAAATGGTATATACAATGATCACTTCATGATTTCAGAAATCACCTTAGAAGAAGTAGTGCTTCAGGAGCCTACCATTGATTGGTTCTCCTGAACAATCTTGTCCATCCATCTCCTTGAGTAGAAATGCATTTTGTCCTCTGTATGCAACGATCATATAGGGTCCCTTCCATAAGTTTTCAAACTTACCATGCTTTCCCTTATCTTCATTCCTAGCATCCCACTGCAACACTGCATCCTCAAGCTGCAATTTATCTACTTTTGTTTTTCGGTCATAGATCTTTTTGATCTCCTCCTGCAATCTGAAAGTGTTTTGGAAAAATTCCTCCCTTGTCTGCTGTAAATGGATCATCTGATTTATTCTTCGTTGAAAATCATCTTCCTTACTACTAGCCTCCTATAAATGTTTCAGAACCGGAACTACAAGAGATGTTGGAAAAATTGTGGCAATGCCATAAACTAGTTCAAATGGAGACATACTTATGGACTTCTTTTGGCTCACGCTATCAGCCCACAAGGCATTAACTAAATTTTTGTGCCAAACTTTCTTATTTGTTTCCAACAGCTTCTTGATGATGTTCACCAATAATTTATTGGATGATTTAGCCAAACCAATTCCCTGCAAGTAATATGTTGTAGAATGACCCAAAGTAATCTTATACTTGCTGCAAAAATCAATCATCTTCTTTGATTTGAGTGCAGTTGCATTATCTATGATGATTTTATCATGACAACCAAAACGAGATAAAATATTTGATTCCAAAAATTGAATGATTACCGTATTTGTGGCCTGTCTAGTTGGGATTGCTTCAATCCACTTGGTGAAGTAGTCGATTGCTATTAGGATCCATTTGTGCTGTGTTGACGATGTTGGATGGATTTCCCCAATAAAATCGAGTCCCCCTTGTTGAAAGGGTGCATTGACTTCAACTGGTTTCAAAGGAAGAGGTAGCAATTTTCTTTTACCTTGAAAGACCTAACATTCATGACAGCTCATGACTATTTTGTAATAAGGTTGGCCAATAATAGCCTGCTCTCAATATTTTGTTTGTTGTTGTCTTCCAGAACAAGTGACCACCACAATCACCCTTGTGAAAGTCACTCATCACCTATTGAGCCTCGTCTTCTATTAAACAATTTAGCAAAACACCTCTTGGATCCTTCCAATAAAGGGCATTATTCAAAATGCAGAATTTTGCAGCTTTAAGTTCGAGAGATCGACCTTTATTTTTTGTCATCCTGGAGGTGGAAATAGGTGCTGAAGTATGTACATGATATCTGAATACCATGGTGATTGAAGGAAAATTTCAGACACTTGAATCAGGGAGCTTTCTTCTTCATATTCCGACATGGCTGTGATAAGATTTATATCTAAAGCATGCAAATTTGATTCCGCCATTAACCTTGCCAGGCCTTGTTATTTAATCAGCTTTGTAGGCTTGATATCCAGATCATATTCTAACATTGCTACAGTCCATTTTTCCCGCCTTCCTTGTGGATCGATTTGTATCATCACATCCTTAACCGCTGCGTTAGGAACATATGCTATGATGTGTGAGTGCAAAATATACACTCTGAAGTCCTTCAAAGCCTTTACAAGTGCAAGAGCTTGTTTTTCAATTATGTTATACCGCAAAGCAACATCTCTAATGGTCCTGCTAAAAAATGCAATTGGATTTTCTAACTGATCTCTCTTTTGCATTAAAACTGATTCCATGGTATGCCCAGATGGAAATGAGAATAAAATGAAATCTTGTGTATAATCAGGACTAATCAAAACTAGGGCTATAGATAAAGCATACTTTACCAGATTAAATGACTTCATAGCATCCTCCATCCATTTTACCATGATGTCCTTCTTTAACATATTAGTAATTTCTCTCAAATGCTCAACTAGATTGGGTACAAATCTATGTAAGAAATTCATCTTACCATTAAAAGCTTGTATCTCCTTCTTGTTCCTGGGAAAATCTATCTGTTGAATTCTTCTACCCTTGAAGGATCAATGCGAATTCCTTCCTTTGAGATAATATGGCCAAGTAGCTTCGCTCCATCCATGGCAAAGAGACTTTTCTTCGGATTGAGTGATATCCCAAATTTCCTGCATCACTGAAACACAATCCTTAAATGGTGAAGTGCTCATCATATGAACCTGAAAACGCTGTCAAATCATCTAAATATGCAACCAAAAATACATCATTTTCATTGGAAAAAGCGATGTCCATTGCACGCTGAAATGTGGCTCCAGCATTTTTCAAACCAAATGGAATTTTAGCATAATGAAAAGTTCCCCAAGGGGTGGTAAATGCAGTCTTATCTCGGTCATATTCATGTACTAGAATTTGATTATACACTGAATATCCATCGAGTAGTGACATGCGCGATGCTCCAACCACTCTCTGGAGGATATGATCCATCTTCAACAGCGGGTAGTTGTCCTTCAATGACACTTTATTAAGATTCTGGAAATTGATACACAATCTAATTTCTCCAGTCTTCTTTCTTACAGGAACAAGATTTGAAATCCAATCAGAAAATTTGATAGGAACAATTATACCAGCCTTGTATAATCTGTTTACCTCTTTTTCAATGGAAGGCAACAACTTGGGATTGATTCTTCTCAGCTTCTATCGGAACAGCTTCTGATTTGGCTTGATGGGAATAGTGTGCTAAATTATGTCTTTGTTGTACACCTTCAGATCTGAATAATCCCAAGCAAACACATCAGCAAATTCAGATAACAATCTAATATATTTAGACTTTACCTCAAGAGACAATGTCTTTGACAATTTCACAAACTTGGGCTTGTCTATTGTTCCAAGATTAACATCCTCAACACCTTTGTCTGTAGGCACCAAGCTTCGCTTTCTAGCCACATCATCCTAATCAAAAAGTTCTTCTAAAGGTATGAGACCTTTAGAAATAATGTTGTCTTTTAGCTGCAATATTTCCATTTGATTCACCTGAATTTCTGGTTTCATCGGTGTCATAGTCAACATCTATGGAAGCATCCTTGTAGTTTCCTTCATTCTGCAAAAAGGTATTGATCTCCTTATCATCCCAAAACACTTGCCAATACCTTAAATTGTCCGGAACAGTAGGGAGGTGTTTGACATGGATCTCGAACTTGTTGTTGGAGTTCATCAAAATCTTCAAATTACTTGCAGCAGTGGCAAGTGAATTTGCAATAACATTTTGAGCACGAGGTACTGATGTCAAGGTATAATCTGGAAACATTCTTAATATATCTAAAACTGCATTTTGGTAGGCTCTCATCCGCAGGTGTTTAGCTTGATATTCACCCTTGACTTTCTTGATTATCAGCTCTGAATCTCCATAGACTGATATCCTTTTTGCATTCAACTTTTTCAGAATTTTCAACCTTGCAATTAATGCTTCATATTCGGCATCATTGTTAGAACAGTCAAAGGACAATTTATATGAACATATTTTGACATTACTAGGAACTTTATTTGGCTAGAAAATAGGGTTACGAATCCAAATCCCTATGCCGACACCATCCTTACCCACAGCTCCATCAGAATCCATGCTCCATATGCCTGCTTCTTCTTCTAAATCCTAAAATTTAGTTTCATTATCTTTCTTACTTTGACTACTCTATTCAATTTGATGTTGTTCATTACCTTTTTGTTGCTGCCAATATGTGGATTGCTCGGAAGTACTTGCCATTTCGTGTCTTTCTTGATCAAGGATTTCTCTGAAATTTTCTGAAATCTCTAGAACATCTTCTACTTGAACTAACTGACTATCAACATCATTCAAACCACTATCTGAATATAGTACAAATGACTCTAAATATGTATGTACAGCATTAATTGGATGATTAAGTTGTTTCTCCTTGCTTGTAATCATGTATTTTATTTTCTTCTCCATGTATAGTTTTCTCAATTGACCAAACACAGGAATGGTAGCATAGGAGAAATCTGGTTGTAAAGTCCCTTTAAGCTTCGCACCCCACAATCTGGACAAAAGCATACCAAGCCGTGGTGGAATGTTTGCAACAACCACATCCATCAGAACATTCTTGGCCGGGATTTGGTCTAAAGATGCCACCAAGTCTTTAATAAGACCAATACAACAAACTCTACCGGAATCAAAAGAATGCAGGTCATGATATTTTCAAGTAATGTCAAGGCCCAGTTTCTCCATAATGGCTTTTGGCATCAGATTATGGGAAGCTCTGAAATCAAACATGGCATTGTGGAGGACATACTCGTGTAGTCTAAGGCTTATATAGAATGGAGGAACTTCACTATCCTTAGACTAACCTTCTAAGGTAGGGCCAAAAATGAGCTCAGGATGATCATCTTCTGCATTGACCATATTAGATAAAGGATCTATGTGCAAAATTTTGGACACCTAGTGTTTATAGCTATTGTTCTTCATCAATTCAGCCAAAGGAATTGAAACTTTTAATTTAGCAATCTCATTTTCTAAACTAAAAGCAAAAACTTTATCTACCTCTTTGACTGGAAGGTCCTTCTTTTCGACTTTTTCTTTTGCTTCACTTTGTTGATTGGTCTTCTCATTTGAAATGTTGTTTGTAGATGGTCCTTTGTTGGAAGTCAGATCAGCGAGCTCTTTCCCTTTCTTCTAAATGTTTGAGGAATAATTTTTGGATTGTGCCTCCTTTCTCTTTTGAACTAGATTGACTGGTACATCTATGCTTCTTAATGAGTATTATTTCTGTTGTGCTATCAATGCATTCATATACCCTCGTTGATAATCATCTGACTCATCCTCTAAAACCGCCTCATTTTCTAGTATGTAATCTTCATCCCTTCGAACCTCTGGGACCTCCGAATATTATTCATCTTCCGTAAGAAAGATGGGAAAACCATCAGCAATAAAGAAATGATTCGCCTCTACCACCAGATCATCATCATCTTCATCATGTATTCCATGCACATAGTTTTGCTACAAAGGAGTTTTGACCTGCTACTATGATGACTGATTTTGTGCCTTTTGCTCCCATTGTTTAATATTGAATTGAGGTTGTTGTTGTCCTCTAAAGTTAGGATTTTTTATCATTTTTTCAAGCTTATCTACAATTGTCAACTGATCAAACATCTTCTCAATTTTTTGGAGTATATGATCTGCCTTAACATCTGAGGAAGATGCTTCTTCCTTTATAGTCACCTTCTTTTCAGTTTTCGTCCTTTCTCTTTTGGCCAACAAATTTGCCTCTACACTCACAACGTTCTTTTGCATATCCTCAAGTGTGGTAGGATCCCTTTCCCGTAACTGATATGCCATATCAACATCGAAATTGTCTGGAAATTTGATCAATGCTAACCCCATCGGTGGTTTAATATCAGTTGCGATAGCATTATAAACTAAATTGAACCTTACATAGTAATCTTGCACACTTTCACCCACATTCCTTTTGATATTTTCGTACTCAGATAGAATTTGGAGAGGATTTTTTTGTACCTCCCACCAATCCAGGAATTGTCTATGCAAAACTAGTAAAGTATTGATAAATGATGTTGGTAATTCTCTGAACCACTTTCAAACCTCGCCTCCAAATTCTATACAGATAATCTCATGGACACATTTTCAGCATCTACCTCATAAAACTCGAAGAAGTCATTCATCCTATTAACATATTGCTGCGCTGTAATACTTTGAGTGGCATCAAATAGAGGTATCTTACTTTGGTAAACAGCAAGCATATCATCCAGATTCTAAGGCAGAACAAGAGGTGCATATCTATCAGCCATGAATCGAGGTGGATTTGAAACTGATCTTGGGGAAGCATGGGGATTTATGACAACAAGGGCAGTTGATGTAACAAAGGTGATGGGTGTTTGAGGGGTAATGATAGGCTGATGAGGTAGTGAAGGTATGAATGGAGATGACGGATGACTCTCTGAAATATGGGGAAATGATAGTGAGGTAAAAGATTTTGAAGCCGAATCAGAGAGTTAAGGAATTCTATCAGTAGTGAGGGATGACTGAGGAGAGGTCTAGAGGTCTCGGTTACTTAGCAATTTGGCCCATTGGATTTCAAGCTCTTTGGTGAATTCTGGGTCTGGAACTATGTCCATCAATTCACTATTAGATGTGGTTCTAAACAGGGAGAGACCAAAATATTCGTCAAAAGGAAGATCCTCAAGGAACAACCACTCTACCGGGCATGAATGAGATCTGAAAACTGGTCTAGGACTTGGTGAACTTTCTTGTCTAAGAACCCACAGAATGAGATTAGGATTTTCAAATACGGGAGGACGATCAGGACAGGATTGGACCTATTTTATCTTCTTGAAGCCAGTGTGTTCAAAGTTCTCAAGATTTTCTATATTGCTTTACAACTTTCCACTTTTCAACCTAATGAATTCCAAACTTATCATCCAAAAGTTCAGAACTTCTTAATAGTATTGGGGTAATTTTTCTTTCTTCCCCGGTATGGTCGCCACTATGTTAGAGCCTAGATTGACCTCAGGCTGAAGGGAGGCAATCCTAGGATAACCACAAACCAAGCTTAACCTGGTAGCTAGCCCTACCAGGTCGAGAGAGGGCTCTCTCTTTGTGAATCTCAGTCAAGATGATTGGATTAGATATGGATTTTAGGCTAGGTATAGTAGCTCTAGGTTTTTTTGGTTGATTTTGTTGGTTTTGTTGCTGGATCAAATGGAGCCAGGTAGTTTTGGGTCTGAGAAATTAAGTCAGGATGCAGTGTGTTCTATGGGGCAAGGTAGGTAGGTGCTTTGGCACTTGAAATTGAGTGAGATGATAGGTCTAAGACTGGTGAGGAGCTGAGGAGGGCATGCAAAAATCATTTATCCTTCTCAAACAATAGAAAACATAAAAAACTGAATGGTTTCCCAAGGTAGAGCACTGTAAACAATGAAATCTACCTATCTATCTTGATATCATTCAGCTAGAAGCAATGAATTAAATTGTGGCACACATAAAACATGAGAAAAATTGATAACAGAAGAAGAAACTATGCAAAAACACAATACCACAAGTATCCCATAAAAATAGCTACAAATCTCAGTTTATTTCCTTGCCAAACTCCTGATAAAGGTGTACAATATAGCTTAGAGCATCCAAGAGAGTCCAACCTTTGCTAATGATAGAAAAAATACGTAATATAGACATCAAACCACATATTCTAGCCATCAAGGGTCGAATCCAAGAGAAAAGGAGTTGTTACAACCATTTCCAAATAGGGAGCAAGAATATAGGCAATGGAACAACTTGCCTCTATAAGCATGGAAACTGATTCATTGACCCCCAAACCACCTCAAACTGATGAATCTACCCTCTAAGATCATTTAACTATTGCATTTACATACAAAGCCATTAATTACAATCATAAAATCATCCATGAAGAGAGAAAAAGTCAACTTGCAGTGAGAATAGGTGAAAATTTGAATTTCTAGCAAACTGGCCAAAAGCACAGCACCACTAGCCAGATGCACAGCACCGCTTCACACCCACTTTTGGAGGCCTTCCTCTTGGCCAAATTGAGCAAAAGATAGGTCATTGGAAAGGTCTTTCTGTCTAGCTTCTGGAACATCTTGAATTTTTGCATTTGTAGGTAATTTGTCCCCTCAAAACTGAAATCTCCTAAGGCTGCTTCTATGTGTCCAAAAAGAGGTAGAGAGGTCATTTTTTGGTAGTGTTTTTACATTTTGGTGACCTAGTTTTGCTCCAAAATTGCTGAAATTTTCTAGGTTTGATGCTCTCACAATGTTTAATCCAAATATATAAGCCTTTCCTTCAACAAGTGCTCCAGGGAAAAGCGATTTCAAAATTTCAAATTTTGAAAAAGACAAACAATCATCAAAACTTGCCCAGATTTGGCATGGACACCACCATTAGTTGCTTTGATGGGCTAGGGAGGCTTCAGCCAAGATTTTCAACTTATCTTTCTCCTTTTTTCTCTTTAAGGCCTTCCTCAACCTAGCCCTAAGCTTCCTCATCCTTATGTTGCATATTTTGTTGCGGGTCATGTAGTGGTAGGCCATGTGGCGAAGCATCTTCTTGTCTCTATTGGCCTTCTCAATCAGCCCTTCAAGGTGCATGTTGACCCTCTCAAGCCATGTTTCCCTATCATTCTCAATATCTTGCTCACTAGGGGTCAATTTGACATTATCCTCCTTGGCCTTTTGCCTATTTTCTTTGATCATTTGTAGCTCCATGAGGACTTGCTTGTCGCTCAATTGTTTGTTTTCTCACTCTAAATATTTGATGATCCACATAGCTCTCTCTAAGTTATCTACCAAGGATTGTATTTTAGCCTCTTGTTCCTTTATGATCATGTCTTTGATAGTCTTTGACTCCTAAGTTTCCAAGTCAATGACATCAACTCCTTGATGAGTGAAGTGTTGTTGTGGCTCCTCATGCTCAACAAGATTGAAATCTCTCACATGCTCATCACTAAGATCCTTTTCTTGCACCTTTTTCTTGCCCTTACTTTTGCCTTTGCTTTGCTGCTCAACCTGTACCTGTTTTGCTGAAGAAGAAGGCAAATCCCCTTCCACACCTTATGGAGATAGCATTTTCCTATAGCCTGATGATGAAGGCGAGACCCCTTCCACACCCTGTGGAGATAATATTTTCCTAGCAGCTGCAAAGAGTTTCCTAGTGCCCCTCTTATATGTCACAAACACTAGCACTCCAATAGTTTCAGTCTCTTTGACTTTTTCATGGCTTGAAGGTCCACCTTCTTCATGATGTACTGATGAAAATATTTGTGGGCCTTTGAACATCTCACGAGAAATGAAAGTCTCCCATGGCATGTTAAGAAGGTTCAGCTGATGTAGAACAATGATTTTAATCAAAGGGTAATGGTAAATGTTATTCAACTGCTGGGGATATGGCTTCCTTTTTACAATATGTGCCATCTTCTCAATGTTTCTGAACATTAAGTAAGGGATATTCATCATCTTTACTCTAGTGAAATTCATGAGAAGTCTAGTGTGGTAGGCATACAACCGGGAGAACCTACCTTCACAAGTGAAGTACTTGATAATGAGTTTCATCAATGGAGCAAACCTGTCTTCCAAAAAATTGAAGGGGAATACTCTCTTCATTTTGTCTTTGTATCTAGCCTTGATGTAAGGCTCATAGTACTCCTCATCAATATCCTGACCTTTGTTCCAATTTTCACCCACATCTGGAATACCTATAGCCTTTGAGATGACAACTAGTGATATGGTGAATGTTATTCCTGCAAGGGTTACTTCATTATTGTGCAAATGTGTCACAAACAACCTTGCCAACTCATGATGAAATTTGACTCTTTCTATCATTTAATAGAAATCAAAGCATGCCTGGTGTTTAAAGCAAGAAATAGCAAGTCGACAGGCTTGCAACTCCCTCAAACTAGTGGGCTCCTCTCTGATAATCCTTCCTCCTTTATGAGGCTTCCTTTGTTGTATGTTTCTCCCCTTGGAACTGTCACTAAGGGTTTCTTCTTCAAACTCATACTCACTATCTCTTTCCATTGCTTTTTGTAGCTGTGAACACTTGTGGTCAATGATGGGAAGGGTGGATGAAATAAAGATGAGTATGAAGAGATCTTTAAGGATGAGTAGGTGAGAATATGATGTGTAAACGGGGTTTAGGGAGTGTGAATGGGATTTTAGGAGAGCGGGTAGGGTTTAGTGATGTGAATATTTGTAGGGTTTGGGAAGAGTGTAAGTGGGAATGGGGAAAATGTATGAGGGGAATAGGATTTAGGAAATATGTGAATGGGAATGGGGTTTAGGGAGTAATGGAAAGGATAGGGTAAAAAAACAATGGAGAGATGAGGAAAACTAGGGTTTCACCTAGGAGCTAGGGTTTTAATTTTAAGAAAACAAAACACAAATCTTAGAAAACCAAACCCTAACACATAAGATAGGATTAATGTACTTACATGTTTAGAGGGAGAAACTAAAACTTTAAGGTGAATTGGCAACTTGGTGAAGTTTTGGGCTTGGCTGGGCAGATGCGCAGCGCCTCACAAAAGTATGCAACGCCTCCCAGATGTGCAACGTCTGTGCAATTTTACAAAGGAACCCACTGCCAGGTGTGCAGCGCCGACCTTAGATGTGCAGCGTTGATCAGAATTTCTCCAAAAACGTAGAAATTTCACTCTTTTGCTCAATAACACTTAAACATCACTTCTTGACTCTCCTTTTGGCATTTGAACTTTAACTCTAACAATGAAATGATTAATAGAGGGATGGGATTTATATAGATTTTCAACTTTTTTATTTTTGTTTTTGAAAACCCACTTTCATAATGTTTATTTTCTTTTTCCAATACTCTGTTTTTTATGCTTTGTCTTCTTACTTTGATAGGTGGACTGATGCTCAAACTCTTTTGATTTTTTGCAGTGGCAGGTACTTGGCAACATCACCAGGTGACCAGGAGCAACATGGAACCATTTATTACATATGAGAACAATAAATTACATGAAATTTAAAAGTAATATACAAATGCTCTGTTTTCACCACAAAACTATCTTTTGAGGTGAGAACTTAATTAATCTTACAAATTAAGAAATTATGACTTTCTGATCATTATTTGACCTCTTCATGTCTTTGCTAACCATTATTAGAAATAATCACTGAATTTTGACCATTGTGAAAACCCTAAGACCTAATGAGACTGAAACCTTAAGTAATTGACAAAATGAACTGAAAATGAGCATAAATCATTGACTGAAAGGTATGAAAGGAGGTCAGCAAGTACATATCATGAGGGAAAAACTGAAATAAACCCTACCATCAGTAGATCCATGTCCTAATGGAATGCAACTCATCAGAATGGGACTCCTAGTATGAAATGCAAAAGAGTAAATTTTGATCACTGATGGTAGTGTAAAGACACTGACACTAACAAGGCCAATGGACAAGTAGAGGTCACTAATAGAGCATTGGAAGGCATCCTCACTAAGGTTGTGATCAACGACCAAAAATATTGTGCTGACAGACTTGTGGAGGCCACTTGGGCCTATAATACAACCTCGAAGACAACCACTAGCTTCACCCCTTATGGCTTGGTCTATGGAAAGAAGGCTCTGCTCTCCATTGAGTTTGAGTACAACACTTTGAGAATGGTAGCATAGTTGGATTTGGATGTTACAAAGGCACAATAGGAGAGGTTGCTTCAGCTCAGTAGTTTGGATGAATTCAAGATGCAGTGCGTCCTACATCTTAAAGTTATTCAAACACAAAGGAAGGTCTAGCATGACAAGAACATCAAGGAAAAAGTTTTTCAAGAAGGGAATTGGGCTCTACTATATGACTTCATTCAAGGATTTCAAAGGAAAATTGATGACTAGGTGGTTGGGCCCATATCTAATAGATAAGTGCCATGACAATGGGGCTATTCAAATCAGGACCATTGATGAGGAAGGCATCCCCTTGCTTGTCAATAGATATAGATTGAAAGCCTGTAAAAGACCTATGTCAAGGGAAGATTTCATCAGTACCATCAGTTGGAAGTAAATGTGATTGGAAGTGTCTTAGCTTCCATATCACCCAATTATTGAAGACTTTGTTATTAAAAAAATAAGAAATAAAAAAATAAAGGACCTAGGTGAAAACCTCTATGAGGCATCTGGGGCCAACTCTTGGATTGAAAACATCCTTGAGGCAGTTGAGGAGTGAAAAAAGGAAAATAAAAAGATCCATGGGTGAAAACCTCCTTTGAGGCGCCTAGGGAAGGTAGACAGGCTAAAAACCTCCTTTGGGGCAACCTATATTTCTTTAAAAAAAAAACCAAAAATGCCATGGCAGGGACCTCAAACCTGCCCAATAATAAATTCTGTAATTTTGCGGGTTTTTTGAAGGCAATAAAGGACTCAGAGTTATAGGGACAACAAGCCAAGAATCACGTAACTTATTTCTCCATCCACTTCATCTCATTCATTCCTACCATGTCCCCATCACTCATTTCCACTTTCAGACATCAAAAATCAATTTTTGAGATTTATCTAACTTGTTATAGGATGTCCTATAGCTGCTACAGGAAGATCCTATAGCACTACAGGATGTCCTGAAATGCTACAGGAAACGGATCCCGATAGGAAAACAATTATGCAGGCCTATTCTATGTTAATTTGGGACCCTACACCTCACCATCTCTCACCCACCATCAAGTCATATCCATACCTACCTTTGTGTCCATAAAAAAAACACAGGAAAATGTGAAAAAAAGGAGGGCCAAAGAACATGTCCTCACTGGCCTCAACCTTCCATCATTCCATCTGAGCCTTCATTACCATCATCAACCCCTCCACCACTACCCATCCTCCCTCTAGGAATAAATAAATAAAACAATGAAGTAAAGGCAGTTATAGGGTTTCTTGTAGTAGCTACAGGATTAGCCTGTGTCATCACTGCAACTAGCCTAAGACTGCATCCTCCTTCACAACCAAAGCAATAAGGAGCTCCAACATCTCTGAAGAACTTATTTCTCCTCACCAAAGCTCCATAGCAGTAGCAGCAACAGGGATACACCAAGCACCTACACACATGAAACAACAAGAAGACAATTACATAAGCACGAGGAAATCAACAAAAAAATGACCAAAGATGAATACTTACCAAAGAAAGCAACAAAACAATCCATCCTTCAGCATGCATCAATTATAAAAGGTAGGCACAAGTATTGCACCTCATCTAACTCTTCCCCCGAGTAACGATATGATAAAAATGTATGAATGTTGAAATATGTATTTTTTATAAGGTAGAGGTGGCCAGTTAACTTGGCCACCCTCAGCTTGAGATCAAAAAGTGAACTCCCAGTCATCATGCCACGTTGGAGTGTCAAATCGATGAGAATCAGTCAAAAATGTGGTCGATTCAGTTATGTGAGAGTGGGTGATGATTATGAGAGAGAGTGCATGATCACCAATGGTGGGCCAATGGTCCCAATGAGGAAATCCGATACCACTGCCAGCCAACACAACACTCCATAAATCGACCATAAGTAGCATAAAATCAAAACTTTCATGCACCAATTATTCATTTCGATATCAGAGAGATCGGGACCACCTTGGAAATCCATCGAAGAAGCAAACCCTGTTTTGGCCACCCTACAGGAAATAGAGCTATAGGAAGCACTAGAATTCCAAAAGGAGTCAGCAAGGGGGTGCCTAAGGTCAAATTGTTCATCAATTCTCATCATCCCAAGCATCATAGTGAAAATTAAGTGGCCCATCTCTCCTTTGTTCATGGTTTGATAACTAAAAAAATGGAAAGAATAAAACACTCTATTTTCTCCTAGAAATTATAGTGGGCTTGAGATTTAGACAGAATTTTTGGGTATTTAAGAGAATTGTGTGATATAGAATAGAGTATAAATTGCAATCATCTCTCAAAAATACTTTAAACTCCAAGCCACAGTAAACTCGTACTAAACCTAGCTTACAATACTTCCTTCATTTAGCTAACCAGAGAATAGAAATGGGAGGGGGATTCAATAGAATAGAACCCATAGATACATCCAAGATTCACCTACATCCCCCCATGGTAGATATCTTTAGGAGGCATCACTGGTTGGGATTTTTTTAGTTTCTGAGGGGGTATGATGATGATATAGCCCATGAGTTTTCCATGGAACTCAACCCTCAGGCAAGAACAAGTGCTACTACTGTGGTGAGAGGGCTATCAATTACAATCAACCTTGAGGTGATCAACAGAGTAACCAAACTTCCTCAAGGGGTGCAATGGAGAAGGGAGGACAAGGCTAGCAACATATTTTCTAAGAAAAACTTCTTCCTAGATGATGAAGAGACAATTGAGGACAAAAATGGGGTCAGGAGGGAGAGCCTTCCCTATCCTTGGGATGAGTTGAGCTACCACATACTCAAATACATTTATTGTGAAGGGAGGCTCAATGTATTCAATGGCTACCAATTCAAACTCCTCCATGAGTTGAGATTTGGAGAGGATTTACCCATAAACCAAAGGCTTAGTGTCCCTTATTTCCTATTGCATTCAATGATAGACATGAGCCAGAAGGTACAAGAAGGGAAACACCATAAATTGGCATATCATGGACTCATTAAACTGATACTAGAGGATTCCTTGATCCAATTGAGAAATCCTATTCTCTGGTCCACATTTAGAGACATGGATAGAGAGGTTTTCCTTGAAATCCAAGCCCTTGAATATGGTGGGACACCAACCTCTAGTGATGAAGAGGAAGCAAGAGAAGAGTAAGAAGTAGAAACAAAGGAAGAAGAGAATGCGGGAATAGACAAATAAGAAGAAGAAGAAGAAGAAGAAGAAGAAGAAGAAGAAGGATAGGAAGAAGAAAAATACGAAGAGAAAGAATAAGAGGAGGAGTAGAAGGCAAAGACCAACCCTGAGGAAGATACTAGAGAAGGGGAGAAATCTCCAAGATTGTCTCTTGAGCACACTTGGAAGGAGATAACGGCTACCTTGTTTGTCTTAAGCACACCCATCAAGTCCAAGAGAAAAAGACAAAGGCAAATTCCCCTCTATTTAAAAAAAAAGAAGCACCAGGATGAAGTAGGGGAAGCCACAAACACCTACAAGAACTCCCATCCTAATTGAAGAGCCACCAAGCAAGTAGGAAGAGCTAGATTCCTTGGGAATGAAGACTGAGGAAGGAACATCACAACAAAAAACCCCAAAGGCTCCTCATCACCTATGTTAGGATGCTTGTTACCAAGTCAAAATCAGCAAAGCAAATGAAGGCACTTGTGACACTCTTACAGAAAGGTAAAATCCTGCTACAGGATCTTCAAACAGTGCTACAAGAAACACTATCAGTGCTATAGGAAACACAGAAAAAGCTACAGGAAGGTATTGTAGCGACTACAACCACCCTCCAAAATTTTTCCTTAGCTTCATTTTGGAGCCTCCCTACCAACCATCCTTAGAAGCATGTCTTGCATTGTTAAGAACATAGGCTTCAGCCAATTTTCAATGGCACACCAACTTGTACATGTCAGTTTTCTTCACTCCCTTCACAGGCTACCATCCTGGATTTAGGTTATTTACTGGCTAATCAGCTCCCCTAGAAAATTGTGCAATTCTGGAGGGGAACCAACCTTCGTCCAGAAATTACACAAATCTATTGGGCAGCCTTTTGGGTTCCAGAATTACGTAGAACAGTCAGACATGCCTCTAACAAAAAACTGCGCAATCTGGCCTGGAACTAGGGCTCATCCTAGAATTTGTGTAATTATGGGAGACAGTCGCCTCCTAACCCCAAAAATTACACAATCCCTCAGGGACAACTAACCCAGAAACTGTGCAAATCCCTCTCCCAGGCTTGCAGGTTGTTGCATGTGCCTTCAGGTTGACCATTTCTCTCCGGGACCCAACAAAACTGATTTGCATGCATGGGCTGATTTTCCCGAAATAGCAAAAAGAAACATGCATAAAGCATCCCTATATTTTAGGGATCTATTTTTAGCAGTTGGAGGTTACATGCAAAGATCATTTGAGGAACTGTCCTCTAAGTGTCACTTTTTCCTAGATTTGTAGCATATGAGCCTCAAACTTATTTATTCGACATTGTAGAGCTAATTCTTCACATCGATCTTGGAGCTCTAACATCCCACATCACATCTAGGAGTCGTAGGCACGTTCAGCTCAAATTTTTCCAGGTAAGTATGCTTTACATTTATTATGCATCATTTCTGTCACTTTTTGTGTTGTGGCTTGTGTAAGTGTTGTCTTCTTGATTTCAATGAATTATTGTTGCCGTTTGCATGCATGTTAGCCTATACAAGCACCATTTCAGTTTTTGTTTTCATCTCACTGCTCTCGCATGCATAACACTGTTTTTGCACCGACGGTCACCATTGTGGCGACCCGCTTCACACACATGCATGTCTTCCCATTTTCTGAATCTTCCATTCGATGTTTGCATGCATGATCATTCACTCTTGCTTACATCCAGTTTCACCATGCATTGGAAGCTTCATATGCTTTTAGTTGCCCGTCAGTGGGCTTGGGCAACCTTGGCCCAGACCTTGCCTTACCCAAACAAAATTGCGCATTTCTGAGAGGGAAGGCTCTGCCTTCCTCCTAGAAAATGCACAAATCTAGCCAAGCACTATCGTCCAAGCCTGCTTTGTGAAAATATGATAGGCAGTGCTCTGCTGGCCCAGAAAACTGTGCAATGCAATCCCTGGGCCTTCATGCATTGCTGAGTGAAATTATGCATTGCGCAATCTCATGCCCCATCAGGTCAGCCTGGATTGTGCATTACGCAATTCCAGTAGCTATTCAGCCTACTGACAATCCAAACTATGCTTTGCACAAGTCTAGTAGTTAGTCTCCCAGCCTCTAGGTGAAAATTGTGCAATCCTTACCATCAGTCTCCCCAGTATGTTTCATGTCAGACCTCAAGTTTGCTTTGGTTTTAAACTGTCAGATTGCTTTCCATGAATGCCACCATGTCTCTAGGTATAGAAGATGTTCATCCATCTCTTAGCAGTTCAGGTTCAATGGCCTCCAAGAGAGCAGGGTCAAAGGACACTGTCAGTAGCACAACTGAAGATGCAATTGAGAAAGTGTCTATGAGTTTTCCAATTTACAAAGACACCAAGTTTCTCGTAGACAAAGACATCAAGTTGAAATGGCAAGACATCAATGATACATTCTTAGGCACATTTGGGGAGGATTTGGAAGAGTGCAAGGTCTATGTGAATATTCACAAGTCTAGCCCGTACTCGATTGCATGCAGGTATCCCGCGTTTCCATGCGCAGACATGATCCATTGAATCGTCTCGTACATTGATCTTAAGACGATGGTGTTGAGCAGTGTCAGTGGGATGGAT
>APFE031756098.1:8063-23298 GCA_000404065.3 Pinus taeda | reverse complement strand
CTCCACTCAAGATTTCTCACAGATATAGAATCACCCTTAGATTCACGCTATAACAAGGTTTCTCTTCGAATTCAACACAAATTGGTTCCAGAAACAAACTTTACAATAAGCTCTATCTTCGAATTTCAACGGAAAGAAGCTAAGTTTGAGCTAATTTTTTTTTTGCTTACTTTGCAAAAATCAACCACTTACACGTTTCATTCCGATAAACACAGAGCCCAATGATTTCCGTCGTTTGAAAAACTGATTCGCTCAGAGGCCGCTCCAATGAGCTGCCGCCTGACAATAATTTCCAGAACGAACTGCACAAATATGCGCGGAACCCCTGGATTTCGCGCACAGGTGCCCGACCCTAAGTCATGGACGGAACCCTATCGCGCTAAGGGTTTCACCTTGTACATTAAATTTTTCTTCCGACACAAGAAAAGGAACCCGAGACTGTATGAGGCATCTTGCCTGCTGTCGGACGGCCATGGGCAGCAGGCCCGCACCTCTTCGTCACCGTATCATAGGCATGCCACGTGGTAAGTTATCCATGGCCATGGTAGCGGCCTATTGAGGTCGTGCTCTGATAACGTGGCAGACAGAGTTCTTCACAGTCACCCGTGTTGATGACAAGGCAGGTTCACATTGATCACAGTGTACGCCCAAATACGCTTACATAAAAGTGATGCGGTGGGGTGCCTCTTGTGGGCCTGTGACGCAGCGGGATGGTTTAATATTGGGGTGCTTATTGTTGGTCGCGGTGTAACGGGATATTTATTATTTATTTATCAGATTGATATGTTAGAATATAGACGATATGATGCGACTAAATACTTATTTTTTAAAAATAAAATATTAAAAGAAACTAAAATCAATATAGAAGAAATTATGTTCACGGCATTAAAGATAGCTTATGGGATGTATTCATTAAAAGTTTAGACAATAGATCTTGATATGGGTGTTGGCCATATAAGAGTTTCTCTGTCAGCATGCAGGGATGGCCTTGGGCTCTCCACTAATGGCAGAGGTCAATAAATGTCAAGCCCCCCATTTCTTTGATTATTTATGGCATGGAATTTTGCATGGGAGTTTAAACAGATGAAGTGGTCTTTGGGTCATTTTGTGAGGTGGACACCCAAGGGAAGGAAGGTTAGGAGCATGAAGGTGTTGAGAAGTGGGGAAGGAGTGGATTATTGATTGCTCTCTAGACTCTGGTGTGATTGTATTGAAATTGGCCTTGGGTATGGTTTGGTATAATGTGTTTTCTTTGCTTTATACATGTGTTCAATTTGTCATTTATTGGAGGTTTTGGTTCTCTTAGTTTTTTCTAGTTCTATGTTTCAGTTTGGCAATATATAAATAGATATGTCACAATTAAGCTCGTAGGGCCAATTTTGGCAACACTGAAGCCTAGACCCTTAAGGACTAGAATGTTAGTGCAATGTATGTAATCAATGTATAGTTTCGCTAGATAATGCAAATATTACCTTACCAAAATGTTATATAATGAATTAATAATTTATATTTATTTTACATAAAATAAAATTAAAAATTAGTGAAATTCATCAAAAATGAATATTATAAAACTCAAAATTAGTGAAATTGATCAAAATAAATATTATAAAACTTAAAATTAGTGAAATGGATCAAAATGAATATTATAAAACTTAAAATTAGTGAAATGGATCAAAATGGATATTATTAGTGTTGCCATATAAATTAAGTGGCTAGTAAATATCGATATGCATCAATCCAGTATCAAAACACTTACTTCATGATGTATCTCATGTTGTTATAAGCTTTCGAAAGAAAATTGTGTATGAGATTTTTCATGTCCAGCGTTTTGGGTGGACACTCCACCCATCATCTACATCTCATGTTGTTAGAAGCTTTCAGAAGAAAATTGTGTATGGGATTTTTCATGTCCAACGTTTCGGGTGGACACATACCACCCATCATCTAGTCTTTGATGATGGGTGGAGTGTCCACCCGAAACGTTGGACATGAAAAATCCCATACACAGTTTTCTTTCGAAAGCTTCTAACAATATGAACAGTTATGAATGCCTACATATGAATAAATGGGTCGTCATCATGATAAGCACAAAGACACTTACCTATTGTGCATATCATTAAAAATCATAAAAAATAATTATTACTATTATTATTATTATTATATGAGTTAAATAATACCCTTAACCATCAAAATTCACCCTTATTTATAAATAGCTTATGTTACAATATCATAGCTTATCAATGCCACACAGCCAACATGACAAGCGTTGATAAGACATTTGCTTTAATTAATCAATTTGAGATAAATTCATTAAAAGACAATAACTAACTTGGAGATAAATATTAACCCTTGATCTATGAATACTACTATGAATATTCTGGCATATTCCATGGAGGTTAAATCTCTACCATCCACCTAATAATTATTGATAATTAAATTAAAATGCATATTCTCAACTAGACATTCTTATTGACATAACTATCTAAATTTTAACTTTATTTTTAATTATTAGTATTATTATTAATTATGAAAACGATTGTTATATAAGGAAGTGACAAGAGTTGGGGATTATTCAGAATAATCATTAATTCAAATTTGCTTAGGGATTGGGAGAGACGACCAACAATGTTGCAGAAGCCTATGCTCTTTATCATGGAATAAAACAAGTTGTGCAACTAAAAATTCAGGAGATAATCATGATTGAAGATTATTTCCTCATTCTCTCTAGAATTATAACAGAACACTCCCCGATAATGTTAAGCTAGTTCATATCATCAAATGTACTCTTAATTTACTATCTCATCCCCATAAATCAATGTTCTCATGTCCCAAGGGTGAACAACTTAGTAGTAGACAAAATGGCCAATATGGGTTCTACTCTCCCCATTGAAGACTTGGTATGTCAAGGCTTTCTATGAATTACATTATGTGTATTTCTAATATAACCAAAAGTTATTAAAATGGAGGGTCCCCTCCTTATGCACCTTAGACTTCTCCACATGGTGTACATGCGCCCCCTCCGGCATATGGTAACTTCTAGAGCCTTTGGCTTGAAGCACGGGCATCACTTGAAAATCATGATCAATGGATACTTTTTGTGTATTAAATCCCCCGCTCGCAGCTATGATGGGCATGCATACAAGGATTGTTAAGACTTCACGGCATATTGCATATAGGGGGGAATGCCTGGATCAATAGGAGAAGTGGGACAATCCTTCATGGAGGAGAAATGCCTCACCCATGATTTCAAGTGCAGGGAACAATACATATGAAATGTATTCCTACGAGTGAGGATGAAGGTCGAAATCTCTTTTTGTTGCTTAGCTCAAATTATAAATTCACCTTATTGAATGCCATCTCCCTCTCTCCTCAAATGCAATACATTCAATTATGGGTATGTGTCTTTCCTCTCGAAGCGACTATTCATGTGTTTGTATAATGACTCCCTAAGTTTACTATTTATTGTGTATCACTCTTTGGAGGCTCTACCCTATTTTCCTATTCCCATGTGCCTCTCGTTATTATCCTTCTCTTAAGTCACCTTGGAACCAGAGTTGTCATGCCCTTATTTAAGTCTTTACTACTGCTTCTTGGTTTTCTAATTGATGGAGAGGTGATATCAATGGTACCTCTATTGGATCTTAGTATCAATTCCCACAGGGCTGAGAAAGCTTGGGCCACCGAACTTTGTGTGCTTTCAATTTATTGTATTCAACTTTCAGTTGCAACCCAAAAAGTTATGACCCCAAAGGGCAATTCCAGTGAAAATTTTATTAGTATAGTCCAACAAGAAAGTTCCCCCTCTATGGAAGGAATGCAACCCAATAATTCTACATCCATAAACTAAAGATTGAAGTGAATGTTTTGCTCACTCAACTGGATGAGATGCATACTCAGATGGACAAGCTACACCAGGTAAATTATGAAGATAAAAGTGTCTCCAAGGATTATCAAGCACATAATTAAACACAACCATCTTGATGATCTACAAAATTTCTTTTTTGCTTGATCGTTTTTTACACTACTATAAGTGATGTAAGGAGATAAGTAGCATTGAATGTTTAAACATGATGTATCTAGAAAATAGAGACTGGGTGAAAACATAAATAGTATCTCTAAGAACAATCTCTCTAAATAATTTTGGCATATACTATATCTAAGTTTTATGCTCATAACTTTTTTAATACAAAATATCATCGGTTCTTTTTTAAAAAGAAATAATAATTAGTATATAAGTTAAACATATATATATTTGAAGATCAAAAGAAGGTTTTTGACCAGGGACCCTGTTTTGGGGTCGTGACAGTTTATTAATCCAACCATGGTTTTTGGAGTTTAACCCTCTCACCATGAAGTCTTTACTAGTTCCCATTTCGGTTAGGCTCCCAAACCTGCCTCTTCAATGTATCTAGCCAAAGACCCCATAATTTACTGGTAACTTAGTAGGTCGTTTCATCAAAGTAGACAATGATAGATTGTAAAAGGGTTTCATCTCTTTTGTCCACATTTGTGTGGAAATGGACCTCAGCGAAGGATTATTGGATAAAATAATCCTCAAGTGGAAGAGTAAGGAGTATACCCAACCAATGGATTATGAAAACATTGCCTTTAGGTGTATAATTTGCTAGCAACCATGGCACCTTCAAAATGCATGCCCCTCTTCAAAAGGCGCATTTAGCTCCCAAGTGTCAAAGTGTGGTGGTTGTGGATGGAGAGACCCAAAGGCAACAACAGGTTCTAAGAATTCTCTAGGTCATAAAATAACTACCAACAATAGAAGACATATACCGACAACTCATCTTCTTAGGACCTTGGTCAGCCCCGAGTACCACCGTCTCAACCCTCTATAGAGGAAAACCTTTTGACAAAGAAGAATGAAAGATCATTAATTATAATTTTTCCTACAACTTGTGCGAAAAAAGTGTAATCATGGGTCTAATCTTTCTAATAACGAGAAAGAACTATTGAATCCGGCTAAATCAGTCATGGATCTTTCTTGAAAAAATAAGGAAATGGCACTATTTGTTGTTTGAGATGGATAGCATTGTAGGGTGGATAGATGTTCACAGGAGAAAGGGGAAAAAGAAAAATCTTGAACCATCCTGGTAGTTGAAAGCATTGCCTTCAGGTGTAGAATTTGCTAGCAACCATGGCACCTTCAAAATGCACGGCCCTCTTCAAAAGATGCATTTAGTTCCCAAGTGTCGAAGTGTGGTGGTTGTGGATGGAGAGACCCAAAGGAAACAACAGGTTCCAAGAATTCTCCAGGTCATAAAATAATTGCCAACAATAGAAGACATCTACCGACAACTCATCTTCTTAGGACCTTGGTTAGCCCCAAGTGCCACTGTCTCAACCCTCTGTAGAGGAAAACCTTTTGACAAAGAAGAATGAAATATCATTAATTATAATTGTGCTTGCAACTTGTGGGAAAAAGTGTAATCATGGGCCTAATATTTATGATAACGAGAAAGAACTATTCAGTCTAGCTAAATCGGTCATGGATCTTTCTTGAAAAAATAAGGAAATGACACTATTCGTTGTTGAGATGGATAGCATTACAGGGCGGATAGATGTTCACAGAAGAAAGGGGGAAAAGAAAAACCTTGAACCATCCTGGTAGTTGAAACCGGGACAATAGAAAATGTACTATGTGTATTATGTTGCTCTGTGTCTTCTAATGTGATATGCTTTTTTGGAATTACTAGAACTTAATTTAACAAAATATATATATATATAATATACATTTAAAAAAAAAGACGGAAACAAGATTCTTAACCATGGAGATTTGCCCCCACTTTACCATGGAGATTCTAAATTTGTAAATGGTTTTTGTCACAATACCATGGGCCACTACCATGGCTTATCAATATCACATGCCTAAACAAACATAACTCATTTTATATGACACTTGTTCATGTGACACTTAAAAATCTATCAAAATTTATATCACTAATGAAGCCATATAAATTAAATGGCTTATAAACACCTATAGGTATCAATCCCACATCAAAACACACACTTCATGATACATTTCATGTTGTTAAACTTAAAAATAAAAAAAAAAAAATCATAAAAGTTATTTAAATTATTACCTTATCTTAATTATTATTATTATTATTTATTATATATTATAAAAATAATCAATATACAAGTTAAACATATATACATATAAAAAATAACATGGAAGAATTTTCTTAATAATTGAGATTTATCCCCCTTTATCATGGAGATTCTTAATATGTAAATAGGTTTTGTTATAATACCATGGAAAATACCATGTCTTATCAATGCCACATGCCAAAAAAACTATAACTCACTTCATATGACACTTATTCACCAGCCTAGATCCATCTTAACTTTGGATATATCAAGCACCAAAAGGGATCAAATCTCTCAAGGTGGAAACCTCATTTTTAAGTGTATAACTTGAGGAAAGGTTTACACCTCAAGAGATTTGATCCCTCTTGGCACTTGATAAATCCAAAGATAAGATGGATCTAAGTTGGTTTAATTATTAATAGCTATTAATAATTATAATTAATTATTTTTATTTTTATTTTTATTTTTATGTAATTTGTTCGAACCAAAATGTTTACATAACATCGCATCACATAATGTAACATAACATTACAACATTTCTTCCAAAGTGGGCTGGAGAGCGCTTATCAATGCAATATATTTTTTAAATTGATCAATTTAATTAAAAGGGAAAAAATGGCATAACTACTTTGGAGATAAATCTCAACCTTTGATTTGTGTATATGGCGTAGTCTAACTTATAAACGAAATAACTTTTTTCACTGAAATCCAGTGATACAATATCAAGCAAGATTGCGATTTTTCCTTCTCTAAAATATATTTTTGAATGCATAAATGGATTCATCACCCTTAAAAACCCCGGGCACTCAAATTCTATACATTAAACAACTTAAACTAAAGTTTTTTAAAATCTCTATCAAATTTTGGTTAAAATTAACTAGAAAAAATACCCTTAAAATGACCAATCATGTATATATTACTATGAATATTCTAGAATATTCCATGCAGTTAAATTTCACCATCTACATAATAATCATTTATAATTAAATTAAAATTTGAAAGTTCAGTTTCAAAATAAACATATCTTTTAGTGCAATTAATGATACATCTAATTTTAACAATGATAAAAAACTTTATCTTAAAAGATGTTTAAGATGTATTTTAAACTAATTATTTCCAATGTTTTAGTGATGTGAAATAAAAAATTGTCAAATTCCAGTTTAATTAAAAAAATGAAAATAATCTTGCAAAGATTGGTTGATGAGGGCATCCCTAATGCTAAAGGGATTTTAAATATTTTGATATATTTGAAGGTATTTACAGTATACAATATCAACACATCGTTTTCACCATTTGAAATAATGTGAAAATTATTTTTTTTAATTCAAATGGGTAAAAGGAAAAACAAACGATATTGATAAAAAAAACTCATCACAAATTTATGTTATTGATCAGCCTAGATCCATCTTAACTCGGGATCTATCAAGCGCCTATAGGGATCTCTTAATACTATAAAAGAGTTTTGTATCTCAAGTCCCAGCGCTTGGTAGATCCAGAATTAAGATGGATCTACATTGGTTTAATTATTAATTATAATAATAATTCTATGTTTTTTTATTTTATTTTTAACTTTATATAATTTGACCAAGTTAAAATATTTTATTGATAATTATAATTATTAATTTCTATTTTTATTTTTTGACTAAGTCAAAATGTTAAACATTACAACATCTCTCCCATATTTAGCTAGAGAATGTCACTTGACGCAATAATTTCATAGATGTTAAAAACTTGTAAGGCACTTGTTATATGCTATTTCAAAAAATCTACTTCACCATTCTAATAATGTAAAATTGAAATGTAAAAAAAGAATATTATATAAATTTAGTTTATTGATTATTATGATATTTAGTTAAATAAAAATACAATAATGGTGATAATGATGACGGTCTACGTGGTCTTGGATAGACAATGATCGGGTGCTCTGTTAAGGCGCTCCTTGCTGTGAAGTCGTTGTTTAATTCCCTGCCCCGATCGGGGTGATATATTGAACATGATGAAGATGTAGTCCTGTCAAACTTACAAAAAAAATGGTGATAATGAAGATGATGGTTAACATCCACTAAGACAATACAATGTATCAGATCTTAAGAAAGTAGAGATTAATTTCTTTAACATTTTATTTCTATGATGGAAAAAAAGGGAGAGGAGCATTCCTATATCACCGTAGTTTTGTTGACTTAATAAGTCAAGAAGGTTGGTAGTGTGGCAAAGATTTTGAAAATTAGAGCAAATGTGAGTAAGAGCAAGGCAATCCAAGAGGAAGTGTTTTTCATCTTCAACCCTCTTATTATCGCAAAGGTGACAGGCTCTTTCATCCCATGGAGTTTTGGTAATTGACCAACACCTTATTTCACTTTGAAGTTCGTGAGAATTAGTTCTTATCTTGGCAATGTTCATTTTCTTCTTAGCATTGGTCAAGACAGAAAGATAAGTATGGTTTTTGAGATTGGGGTTGATCACCTCCTTATAAAACCTTAGCTTTTGTTTTCCCTCTAACTCCTCATTGTCTCATAACTTATCCTTAAATTTGGAAGTAATAATATTTTTAATGTCTTTATTTTGCAAGATGATATCCTCCTTTATCCCCAATGGTCTAGCTAAGATTGGGCATCCTTATGCCAACCTCGTCTGAGTCGGAGGTGGGGGTTTTGGCTAGAGTTAGAAGCAATTTTATGAAACATCTTGGATTCCATGTTGTATAACTTCTTTTTATACATGAGATACCTAGTCATAACCATGCTTTCAATGGGGGAAATGCTATCTTCAATCAAGAAACTAGAATAGGGAATATTTCTTTTAATCTTAAAATTTTAGGTTATAAATTACACTTCCACCATCTTTTAAATACACTACAACCCAAACTCACATTCATATAAAATAACATAAATAACAAAAATCTCAAACAAAAAATATTTCAATGAAATAATAATAATATAGTATTTATGCTTTAGTGTTATGAAGGTTTCAACATAGATGGTTGGACCTAGGCCTAACACAAATTATTGGACCTAACCTATATTAAATGTCATTTTAGTGAGTGTGTTTAGACATAATCATCAACGCAAGGATATTTTGTTAGACCTAACATTTATTAAATGTCATATTTTAGTGAGCGTTTAAAATAATCTCAATGTAAGGATATTTTAGTTCCTCGAGGAATATACCATTGTGAAGTAAGAGTTGTCGTGGAATATATTGAGTTGGAAAGTAATAAAGCGTTCAAAATTCTTTAGACAATTGTGTATTTATTTTTTATTTTTTAATTATATATAGTTTAATTTTATATAAGAATGGTTTTTTAATGAGAATTAATTGATTTAATTTTAAATAAGAATGTGATTTTTTGTTGTTAAAAATACATGATTATATCCACATATGGATTTAACACCACGAACAATCCCTAAGGCATTCGAATTTTTCATATTTTAATTCCTCAGGAATATATGAGAGTGAAGTAAGAGTTGTTGTGTGTGGGGGGGTATGTATATATATAGGCAAAATGACATTTTTTCAGCGAAATCTAGTGATACAATTTCAAATAAGAATGTAATTTTTGTTGTTAAAAATACATTTTTAAATGTACAAATAGATTCAACACCTTGAACAACTTCTAGGGCACTCAAATTCTTCATATTAAATAACTTAAACTCAAGTTTTTAAAATTCTCTATCATATTTTGGTTAAAATTAATTAGAAAAAATATAGTGAAAAATGTCATTTCATTTATAAATTAGAATATATATATATATATATATATGCGCGAGAGTTGCAAGTATATTTTTTGTAAAGATAACGAATAAATATGTTTTATATTAATATTGAGATTATAACTTTGTAAATGAAAATAAGGTAGTATATTGGTTTGATATTAAATGATTTATCAACTATTCACGTTGGAAAGTTGAAAGTGATGATTTTGCATTTTTATGTAAAGCATTTAAAATGTAGGGTTATTATTTTGAAAATTATGTTGGCATAATTTTTATGGGCTCTGACGAGAGTGATTTTTTGAGATTATAAATTTTATTTATGTAATAATGTCAAGATGTTAGACATTAAGTTATTGTTGGATAATGGTTGAGATAATCATTCAACCACTTCATCTCTAATAAGAATAAGTTAGATTATACAACAATTTACAATCTCTAATAAAGATACAAATGTCATTATATTAAGTGAACTTAAGTTAACATCAAATATCTTCTTCGAGTTCCTTTGGTCTTGTTGTCGTTCTGTATTTTTCAGGTTGAGGGAGTAAACACATAGGACAACATCAAAACCACTTTGGAAGCTAGTATCTAGCCCTGCCAGCTTCAGAGAGGGATCTCCCTATAAAATTTAGCTATGTTTAATGTGAATTTTAGGCTAGTTATGACAGTACTGATTGTTTTTTATTGGATTGTTTGGTTGATTAAATTGTTATAATTACATTGGGCTATGGAATCTAAAATTCACTGGATCTGCATCAAACTTTGAAGGAGTTTCACAGGGCAAGCTATTTTGCACTAGTTGGATCTTTCAGAATTTTTAAATGGATTATGAAACAAAAGAAATGTAAGTTTCAGTAGAAATTAAGGAGCAATAAAGAATTCCTTAATTTGACTTCAGCAGAAAACATGTAAATTACTAATAGTCAGAATAGGGTGTTCCATATAACATATCCTATTCATCACAGTTTCTGTTATGTAATCAAGCTTTTCAGAAATGACAAAGAAAAGAAACAACATTTAAACACATGAATAGAAGAAAAACATTAGCAAATCATACACCACATGAATCCTGTGAAGAATGTCCTTGTATTATTGATGCTTCCAGCAATTTGGAAATTACAATTCGCAGAGGAAATTATATTCAACAACCAACATCTCTTACTTCAAATGATGAAGTATCTATAAAAATTCTAAACTAAAATATCTTGAAAAAATATCAAGATTTGTTACAAATATCTCAAACAATATTACACAAATGGAACTGAAATATAGGATATTCAAAACCAATGAATCTACTAGGAACTATATTCATGGATTTTTGGTGACAAAGAAGAGTAATTCGAATTTGATAGCAACTCCTATTTGATGAGGTGGCATCCAAGTCACTAATTGTCTTTGAGCTTTTTCCTCCCGAAATTCTGAAACATAGGGTCCTGTAATACCTTTGTATATCCCAAAACATAATATCTATTAGAAAACTGAGAGAGGTTTTTGTAAATAATGATGTTTTCAACAAAAACCTCTTTCAGTTTTTGAAAATTTATATACACCTTCTCGGAAACCGCATTTGAAAACACTGGTTAAAAACAGGGAAATTCGGGAAAATATACCTGCAAAGATTCATATGAATCTCCCAAACCATAATAGGTGTTACAAAACTGAGAGAGGTTTTTGTGCATGAGGATGTTAGCAACAAAAAACTCTTTCTGATTTTGAAAATTGGTTCTCACTTGTTTGTAAACCATGTTTGAAATTACTGTGTTGTAAAAAAAAAAAACCCATAATTTAACTAACCATGAAACAAACATATGACGTGGAAGCGGGAGGTGACATGGAGGTGGGGGATGATGTGGAGGCACATGGTTGGTGGAAAGTAAGTTGGTTCCGCAAGGGTGATGTGGAGAAATGATGCGGAGGTAGGGAAATGGCAGTTGAGTGGAAGATGAGGAGGGACATGGCAAGTGGACGTTGGTGTGGGAGTAATAGGCAGAGGATATGTGACAGTAGTGAAGTGGTGGTTGAGTGGAAATGGGGGGTGATGCAACTAGGGAGGCAGTTTGCGATGAGGAGTAGATACCGCTTTCAGAGGGGGGTAGAGGCAGATTGTGGTATTAGTGAAGGGGGATCCGAAACGTTGAGGAGCGGACATGTAGCAGCAGGGCCCAGAGGTAAAAACACTAATTTCGGACTCCCCCCCACTGATAAAGGGAGATAAGGTGAGGGGGTCCGAATTATATCGGGTGTCGTCGGATCGGACGTGCATTGAAAATTGAGCACGAAAGGTGTGCGCAGTTTAACCATATATGGCAAATCTCCTTTTGTCATTATCAATTTTATAATAAAATGAAAGTTATAGTACCAAGGCCTTATTACAATTTATTTAATCACATTTAAATGATGTGATTAATTTAATCTAAACACACTTAATTATTCTCTAATGTTGTATTTCGACTTGAAAGCATATATTTTTTTTTTTCTCAAGGTTTTGACCTTTTTTAGAAATAATTTACAACATGGAATATTATTTACAATATGAGATTTCCGAGATAAAATACTCAATCACCTTGAGATCCTATAATTTATAGGACCCTAATAGTGGCTCCAGCTGGGGATGGCACTCTCCATGTGAGGTGCCAAGAACACCGGGGAATAATAGCCTGATCCATTGGCATGTTCCCAAGTATGTAACCTGTTCTGCCATAGAAATCTATGTGACTAAAATCTTCAAATTGGAATCAAAACCATTTTGCACACTGAATTCTAAAATACACACTAAACTAAAAGTTGTACTGCTATCTAAAACTAAAACTGACAATAATGCTTGAAAAAGATGCTCAGAGTACTGAGTTTATCTGCACACTGCTACCTACTCTACAATGCTGAAAATTATGTTGAATCAAATAATACAAAAATGCCAATGAAGCCAGTCAAGTAGTTGTTGAAACAAGTGGGCCACTTGACTTTTTGTTAGCACAATCAAAACGACAACTTGACTTTTTGTCCATAAAATCAACGTTGTATAATGCAATGGCAATTGTTGTTGGATCTTGTCAGAAAACATGATAGAACACTTGAGCTTAAAAGACACCTCCATGTAGTTTGCTATACGGTCAATAAAGGCATGATTAAATAGTTTACCTTGCAGGCCTTCATTGACCGATCGAGCATGGAAGATTTCATCAGTTGTATTCTCAAGGTTAAACCCTGATTCCCACTGTTCGGTTTCAGTCTTGTACTCGAAAACATAATTCTCAGCAATCTGCAAATCAAAAGGAAATACAATCTCCTCTTATTTTGGATAAGGAAGATTTT
Source organism: Pinus taeda (assembly GCA_000404065.3). Classification (NCBI taxonomy): domain Eukaryota; kingdom Viridiplantae; phylum Streptophyta; class Pinopsida; order Pinales; family Pinaceae; genus Pinus; species Pinus taeda. The sequence continues at coordinate 10,171 of APFE031756098.1, read as the reverse complement.
CCAAGAATTGTTTAGGATCTCGGAAATTATAGGATTGAAATTGATAATCCAAAAGTTCAATATCCTTCTCGAATATTTCAACAACTAATTCAAGAAAACAAACTTTACTTCCAGGATAAAATTTGCTTAATTTCAAACAATGAAACATGGTCGTTAAAAAATATACATCAATTTGAAAATCGGCTAATTCATCCTTGAATTCTTTTAAAACTTCACAAGACAGAGGATTTGCCACATAACCTATCATCTTGTTTAGCAAGAATTCTTATCAACTTGTGGTGGAGTCACCATGAGTTTTCTACAAATCTAGATTCTTTGACAGTGGAGCCACACTAGAAACTTTGAAGCTCTAGATATTTTGAACGTGGAGTCGCCAGGTGAATGATGCAACCTTCTTGTGTTTAATCACTATCCACCGTCAGTAATCAGATCTAGAACTTGATACACTTTTCTGGGGAATCTGAAAAGTTAGATCCCTAGTATGGTCACCACTATGTTGTCGTTTTGTATTTTTTAGGTTGAGGGAGTGAACACATAGGACAACAAAAAAAACCACTTTGGAAGTTGGGATCTAGCCCTGCTAGCTTCAGAGAGGGATCTCTCTATAAAATTTAACTATGTTTAATGTGAATTTTAGGCTAGTTATGGCTGTATTGATTGTTTTTTATTGGATTATTTGGTTGATTAAATTGTTATAATTCCATTGGGCTATGGAGTCTAAAGATTAACTGGATCTGCATCAAACTTTGAAGGAGTTTCACAGGGCAAGCTAGGTTGCACTAGTTGGATCTTTCAAAAATTTTAAATGGATTATGAAACAGAACAAATGTAAGATTCAGTAGAAACTAAGGAGCAATGAAGAATTCCTTAATTTGACTTCAGCAGAAAACATGTAAATTACTAACAAACAGAATAGAGTGTTATGTATAACATATCCTATTCATCATAGTTTCTGTTATGTAATTAAGCTTTTCAGAAATGATAGAGAAAAGAAACAATGTTTAAACACATGAATAGAAGAAAAACATCAGCAAATCGTACACCACATGAATTCTGTGAAGAATGTCCTTATATTGTTGATGCTTCTAGCAACTTGGAAATTACAATTCACAGAGGAAATTATATTCAACAACCAACATCTCTTACTTCAAATGATGAAGTATTTATAAAAATTCTAAACTAAAATATCTTGAAAAAATATCAAGATTTGTTACAAATATCTCAAATTGTATTACACAAATAGAACTAAAATATAGGACATTCAAAACTAATGAATCTACTTGGCACTATATTTATGGATTGTTGGTGACAAAGAAGAGCAATTCAAATTTGATAGCAACTCTTATTTGATGAGGTGGCATCCAAGTCACTAACTGTCTTTGAGTTTTTTCCTCCCGAAATTCTGAAACATAGGGTCCTGTAATACATTTGTATATCCAAAACCATAATATATGTTAGAAAAATGAGAGAGGCTTTTGTAAATGATGATGTTTACAACAAAAACCTCTTTCAGTTTTTGAAAATTCATTTACATCTGCTCGGAAACTGTATTTGAAAACACTGGCTAAAAACAAGAAAATTCAGGAAAATATACCTGTAAATATTCATCCGAATATCCCAAACCATAATATGTGTTACAAAAATGAGAGAGTTTTTTGTTCATGAGGATGTTAGAAACAAAAACCTCTTTCCAATTTTGAAAATTAATTCTCAGTTGTTTGTAAACCATGTTTGAAATTACTATGTTGTAAAGGGAAAAATAACATAATCTAACTGACCATGAAATATACATATGACGTGGAGGCGAGAGGTGACATTGAGGTGGAGGATGATGTGGAGGGACATGGTTGGTGGAAAGTAAGTGGGTCCTACAAGGGTGATGTGGAGAAATGACGTGGAGGTAGGGAAATGGAAGTTGAGTGGAAGATGAGGAGGGACATGTCGAGTGGGCATTGGCGCAACCAGGAAGGTGGTTTGTGGCAAGGAGCGGATACCACTTTCAGAGGGGGCTAGAGGCGGATTGTGGTATTGGTGAGGGGGGTCCGAAATGTTGAGGAGCGGACACATAATAGTAGGTCATGGGGGTAAAAATACTAATTTCGGACCAC
>APFE031756097.1:0-21258 GCA_000404065.3 Pinus taeda | reverse complement strand
TCCTCCCCCCCAACTCCCCGCTGGATATCAGCGTCTTTCTGCCTCCGCAGATTGTCCTTCTACTGATGACAAGGTTGGTTCGCATACCTCTCTTGCTCAGTCTCCTCTTACAGTACTTGGTTCCATCCAGCTTATTCCCGATCAACCTTCTGTCGGCGATTGTGCCAGTTCGAGTTTACCATCAGTTGACCAACCTGTTCCAGATGACGGTCATAAACAGGTTCTTCATGTTTCGTCAACTTCTGAATCCGACGACGATCCTCTTATCCATTTTGATTCAGAGGGTCCTCCACCAGCTCCGTTCGAGCATACGGGCAGTTATCTGCTTCCCCTACCCCGCAGCTCAGCTATCTCCTTTGATTGGAGTCACCTAACCTCATATCGCCTCCCATCCCATGTACCTTTCCAGATCACCGTACATGCCTATGACACGGCGCTACCTGGCACCATCATGGATGAAGGCGCATCGGCTAGTCTTATGTCATATACTACTTGGCAAGCTATCGGTTCCCCGCCGCTTAAGCCGATCACACATACTCTATTGGCTTTTGACGGAAGAGCATGTCAATCGTTAGGAATCCTCCCACAGTTACCTATTACTTTGGGCGGCGAAACCGTTTTTCTAGATGTAATGGTTACCCAAAATGCTCTTGGAAACAATTTTCTCCTTGGTCGTGACTACATCTATGCGGGCTATCGTTTCCTCGCTTTTCCGCGTAATCTGCTTTCCACATAACGAACGGATTGTCACTATTGACCAGTTGTCATTCTTTAGCCCCCCTCTACCATGGTCACCTCCTCCCGGTCCTCCTCCTTCAGTTGCCCCTGCCTCTTCGCAGGTCAACTATGCGAGTACCTTTCCCCCGTCTCTACCTAGCACTACCCATATGACCAACAGTACTTTGGGGGCATTAGATTCCGGTCTACACGGCTTTGATCTCCCATTGGGAGCGCCACTTCAGGAAGCCCCGGCTTCCTCTTCTCTATGATTAAGACTGGTCGGAGCATAGTTTTTCCTATATCAAGCTCCTCCACAAATGAAATTAGGAAAATCGAGGAGTTCTTCCTATTTCAACCTCGTTAAAAAATGAACAACGAACCAAGGAGCATAGTTCATCCCCCTATGTCAAGCTCCTTAAAAAATGAACTTAGCGCAGTACCTCGAGGATGGTTTTTTTTCCTGTATCAACCTCGTTAAAAAATGAAACAGGCTACCATGAGGATAGTTTGTTCCTGTCTCAACCTCGTTAAAAAATGAAATAGGGGGTCGAGGATAGTTTTGATCTTGTGGCAACCTCGTTAAAAAATGAAACATGATTGGTCGGAGCATAGTTCATTTTCCTGTGTCAAGCTCCCTAAAAAATGAACTTAGGAGTGCGGAGCATAGTTCCTTGTCTTGAGTCAAGCTCGTTAAAAAATGAATCAAGGGGTCCTGAGCATAGTTCTTGATCTTGTGTCAAGCTCGTTAAAAAATGAGACAAGGGTTATGAGGATAGTTCTTTTACCGTGTCAACCTCATTAAAAAATGAAACAACTCCCTTTCCAAATCGAGTCTTTCGCTTAAGATCTCGTCAAATCCAAGTCGAGTCTTTCCAAGATCTCGAAAGAGAACCTTCATTCCATTCACTTTGTTGAATGCCATGAAGCTTGGGGGGCATGTACCTCGCTTTGTGTCATTATGCTGGGGGCATGCGAACTTATAACAAGCATAGTTTTTCCTTTCAAGCTTGTGTAAACATGAAACCGAATCCAAGAAGAGTTCTCTATGGTTCAAGCTTGTGTAAAAATGAACCCATACCCGAGTCACCTTTAAAGCTCTTTTCTGACTCGTAAAATATGAAGAGATTGCCGAGTATTTTTTTCCTTTTTGACTCGTTAAAGAGAATAAAAATGGAGGTCTTCTTTCAGCTCTTTTCTGACCGTTTAAAGATGAAAAGATTGCCGGGTTGGCCCTCTCGACTCGTTAAATGTAAATGAGAGGCAGTCGTCTTTAGACCCTTTTCCGACCGTGTAAAAACGAAAAGATTGTCGGACCTTTGTCGTTTCAAGTTCGTTAATGGTGATGAAACGACGTGATATCGATCGCTTTTTTTACTTTTTTCGGATCAATGTCACTACTCACGAAAAGTACTCCTCGGTCGTAACGGCCGGGTAGTTCTTTCGAGCTTAGTTTTATACTTTTTCGGGCTCGAGAGACACAACTTTACGAAAAAGGACACCCCTTGAGTTTTCTTTTCCGCTGTCTTTTCAGACTCTCTAAACAGGAAAAGACGCCGAGTCCTTCATTTGTCAGACTCGTTAAAACTTAATGACATCGGATTCCGTCGAAATGACGCCCTTCAAACATATGTTATCCCCGTCAAGCTTGTCATCCAAAAAATAACCGGGGTACTCGCCATAAATGGTGGGGGAAATAAAGGAATCATAATCGTCGTCATCGACAGTATGTCGCTTTTGAACATGGCACTGTTTGCATTTGTGTCTGGGTGGGGACATCTCATCTCGTCTCACATTTGCCTCCATGGGTTTGGGTTATCCTATTTGACCATTCATCTGCTCATTGTCTCGTCATCATGACCCCTGATCATTTGACCTCAAATACTGCCAAATCCGTCATTGTGTCGCCGATATGTTCAAGAGAAGTCGGCCTCTGCAAGAATACTCAACCTCCCTCTGATATCTCACACAAAACATATTGTCTCTTTCCGTCTCGTGTCGATGATGTGGGAAACATTATGGCCCACCTTCGACGAAGATCACTTCCTGTCGACTTCAGCTCATTATCCAGGAAGGTGACCTAGAGACTCCCTTCAGGTACCTTGGAGCATGCATGCCTCAATGGCAGGTTCTTCGTGTTCGACACGAGGTTTTCACCATTGGCCTCCGATCGGATGACTCTATAGGTGTTCAACACCGGCTCATTCACTCGCACGCCATGGATTATACCTATAGTACCTTGAGGACCATCATCATTATTGGTGGCACCTCTCGCGTCTGTTAACAGCTTTCATCACTGGCTGGTAATCAGACGATGTTCATGCATGTTCGACTTCGACTCCTGTATTCACATGCTTGGACTTGTACTTCGTTCGGGTTTGGATGGAGCGCAAGACCTTGGTTCTAGTCTGTTGCGAACCAGGCTGCGATTTTGTGGATCATTATTACATGACTTTTTGATGGATGGCTGCGCCCATACCTGAGTCTTTTAGGATGGTTGCAACCACACCTTTTTATTATCATGGTCTCTTCAGCTGGGTGGCTGCGTCCATACCACAGACCTTCTTCGTATGCCTTTTGGATGGCTGCGCCCATGCCTAGACTACATGTAATCGAGATATCAATTGTACCTACGTGCAGGTTCTTCCTAGTGGTGTTCCAGTTCAGCAGTTTTGTAAAGCATTTCACCCCTCCCACTCTCTCTGGCTTCATGCTTTAGGGGGCATCTGTTACACAGTAATTTGTCATTGTCTCCCTGTCAGTCTCCCTACTGTGTCATGAAATCAAATCCATCATGCTCATGCTCTCTGAATTGGCCAAATGACCCTCTTTGCCAAAGTTTATTTCATCATCACGACTGTTATTAAAATAACCGCGCTGACTGACGGCTGCTAGTGCAACTGATGCGCTGCCAGCGCAGAAGCACACAGGTTTTCCGCACCGCTCGAATTTCATAGACAACGCATCCTATGTTTGTATTAAGTCGCGCTGACATAGTCTCCTCCGTTATTGAGATGCGACGTCAGCGCTCCAGTCCAGTTATACACCCGCGCTGATCTTGTTTGGGTGAGTTTGTTCTAACAGCCAGCCTTCCAGATGACTCCAAACCTAGTTGTTGGCCTTGTGAATGTCACCCTCCCTTCTATGGCATGTCTGTTCATCATATGAGCCACCTTTCTTGGAGATAAGCTTATCCTTCCACCATTCATGGAGACTCCTTCTCCTATATAAACCTCAACCATTGCCATGAGCAGCTAGTTTTGGGCAGAGTGGAATTCATAGTGTTTTTAGTGCTGCTCCTAATAGGCAGTTGGTGTGTTAAGTGTGGATTTCTAGAGAGCTTAAGGAAGGTTGTGAAGTATTTTTGTCTTGTGTGAGAGAGAGAGTTGTTTGTCTTGGGAGATCTACCTCCAAGGGTGAATGCTTATGAGACTTGCTAGCTAGACCCTCTTGAGAAGGACTTAGCGTCAGGACATTGGTTGTATATTTCTCTGTTATTGCTTAATAAATGATAGATGACTACTGTTATGGTTCCATTCTCATTTGTCTTTGTAATGGTTAATGTGAATTACATCCTTTCTGATTGATGTATAGTTGCTTTTATTAGATTTCACGCTTGTGTTTGTTTTCTCTTTGCATGTGCAGGTGTCCATCCACGAGGATAGTGGAGGATCATGACCGACGACCAGAGCAAAGGAGTGAGAGCGGCATCTCTTCATCAAACAATAGCGCTGGAATCCAAGTAGGTGTTCATTGCCCACTTTTTAATTGCAACTAGGAGCTTGCATAGTAGCATTGATTGATTGTTGCTAGACCCGTTCAGGGCTAGTAGGGATTGCCTCTATCCATAGAGGGGATTTACCTCTCCAACACTTAGCTTTAGAAGCTAAAGCCAAGTTATCTTCATCATCATGTTTTGATGAAGAAGATCCATCCCTGGTGCTCTGTCTGATTTCCTCCTACATCAAATCTAACCATAGTCCTTCCCAATCTGGCAGTTTGTCCCTTCCATTCACTAAGTCCTGGTAGCTATGCCAGCTATTAGGAAGGCCAAGGAGTGCTAGACTCACCATATCCTCATCAGTTGTAGTGACTCCTATGCTTGCAAGCTCATCTCTACAGGTGGTGAGCTTGTTCAAGAATGTAGAAATAGAGTCACCCTTCTTACACTTGATCTTTCGAAGCTTGTCCTTAAGTGCCAATTTCCTTTGATCACTGCTATTCTGATATAAATCTTTCAATGTTTTCCACATTTCGAATGGAGACTCCTTCCCATGGAGGCTTGAGACTATATGATCTTGAACACCCTCCAAGAAAATTCTCCTAGCTCTAGCCACACACTTACCCCATTCCACCTGCTCAGTCTTGTCAGTAGGCTTAGGAACTTCTTGATCAATGAAATCCTTAAGACCATTATCTTCCAAAACTACCTCCATGCAATCCTTCCAAGCTATATAGTATGAGTTGCCATCAAGGGCATACTCAAACCTCAAACCATTGAACGACATCGATAAAATAGATGTGATAGGAACTTGAGATCTATATCAAGAATAAGAAACTTCAAATTTCTCCTGCTAGTATATTGTTCTTGTTTGATCACCTGTGCTCTGATACCATGTAGAAATTTCACCTGTAGAACAAACTGATATATGCAATGTCCTAACGCATAATACTTGTTCTACTTCTACAAAACATTAAGCAGAAGCATAATCGAATTCATGAGCAACATCAAGTAAAAACATGCATAATTGATCAAGAGAAATAATCACACATAACACAAGATATATCCAGGGGAAAGCACCAGCATAAAACCCCAACCATGTATTATCAATCAAGTGTAGATCCTCAACAACATACAAAAAGAATAATCTTAATAGCTATCTTGCTCCCTCTGTAATCAGAAGATCCTGATGATCTTCAATCAGAAGATGAAAATCATGGACTACCTAGGCCTCATTATATAGGCCACAAGTCCTCCAATCTCCTATAATAGATCATTCTCCATGCAAGGATTACTTACTAGAAATATCCAAGCATCTGATAGTACATTGTCCCACATCTGATCTCAACTGGGTCTCTGACAGAACTGACATGCAACAATTATCCATGAGTGAATTCTCGGTTATCTAAAATAATAGTTGTCACATGCATGCAAGCATTAACAAACTATATTTTATTATTTTAACAACTTGTTAAAATAATCTAACTGGACTTGACTAGTTAGAACTAAGTCAACTATTTCTCTCATTATATAACTCATACTTATTCCCTCAATCAGTGGAGGAAATTGAGGATAAACTCCTCAATCAGTGGGATAACTCATGTGCATGCTCACAAAGACTTCAAATTCAAATTTCCTTAACTAATTAACTCAACTGAATTAATTAATTAATATTTCCAACTGCTGTTAAGACCAAAATTAATTTTACTTCCTGTAGATATACTAGGGACTACTACCCAGAAATGCTATTTTTAGAACTTTCTATTTTTAGCAGTTTCACCTCTCACCCAATGTGGCCAATGACTTCACTAGCCGAACTGCTATTTTTAGACATGCTATTTTTAGCACATTCTAAATTTAACTTTTCTTGTTGCACATTTTTCAACACTCCCTCTTAACAAGAAAGGATTCCTCTCGAACCTGATCCTGTAACTTTGGAACGTTCTACATGCAACACATCTACTCAGTCCACTTGCTCCAACAACACTTGGAACAAAAAACACTCCTAACTGACCATTATGTTGGGCTAGGAACATACTATGATACTGAAACTCTACCTACTGCTGACATGTGCTCCCTCTCTGACATCTGTGCTACTACAACATCTCCATGCATCTCACACCATTGCACACCTCCCTATGCCACATAGCACTGTGCAAAACACTTGTGCCTCTAGCATTGTTGCAACTTGCTAGCTATGCGTTGTCCTAGGATTCCCTGCACTGTCGCTCTCTTTGCCACTCCATCCGCATCTATCTCTACCCAATCAGTCAGTTCCTTCTACTCCACATCGGGGCTCCTGTAGCAAGGTTTCATCCAAGAGGTTGGGTACCTCAAGGATCCTGCCCCTCCTCCTTGGGACGATCACTCTATATCACCCCACCTCCTACCTGGAGGTATGGCTGCATGTGATCCCTCAACTCACCTGGCTTGAAGTTTCATCCTACTGGAGATCTTTGCATGAGTAGATGTCTCTACATGATCTCCACTTAGGTTCCCCTGTTGTGGCTACTCCACAACCTCCTAAAGCTGCTACACCAAACGTGGCTCCTCCATAATCATCTGAGACTTCTTCTAGCTCTGCATGTTGAGAGGTAATATACCCTACCTCTCAACCACCAAGTCTCCATCAGTTTCCTTACTGCTCAAGGCTTTGCATGCATCTTGAACCTCAAGAGCATACAAGTTCATGATCCATGAACTAATATGCTTCACCTGTTTAGTGATGATGTGTCTAAGGAAAACCTTTCCCTTACTAAAGACTACATCATAGCCTCTGTCTTCCAGCATCATGATCGACACCAAGTTTATCTTCAGTCTTGGTACATACTTGACATCGGTCAAGGTAAGGTGAGATCCGTGCTCCCTCTTAAAAATGGTTGTGCCTACACCTGAGACACCATACTTCTCATCATTACCCGTGGCTATGAATATCTGGAGATCTTTCTCCTCCAAAGTAGTGAACAAACTCTTGTCATCGATCATATCAAAAGAAGCTCCACTGTCAAGAAACCAACCACTTCCCACCACGAATAAAACCATGCATGCGAAGAGTGTGAAATCCAACTCAAACTGTGAAGCAAGTGCCTCACCTTCAGATCCTTAACTGGATCCCTTCTTATATTTCCTCCATGGACAATTTGCTGCATAATGGCCCACCTCATGACAACAAAAGCATCACACTTTCAATTTGTCAACCTTCTTCCCATCATTGGAAGAACTGGAATTGAAAAGAGAAACCTTCTCCTTCCCCTTCTTCACCTTACTCGCTGGCACAGTTCTCCTCATTGTGCATAGATGAAGAACTGTCTTTGGTGCTCCATTTGATCTCCTCCTGCATCAAAATCTGACCATAGTCATTCTGAATCTGGCAGTTTCTCCCTTCCATTCAACGAGTCCTGGTAGCTATGCCAGCTCTTAGGAAGGCCAACAAGTGCTATACTCACCATATCCTCATCCAATGTCATGACCCCTAAACTTGCAAGCTCATCATTGCATGTGATGAGCTTGGTCAGATACATAGAGATCATCTCATCCCTTTCACACTTGATCTTTTGAAGTTTGTCCTTCAGCGCTAGCTTCCTTTGATCATTGCTATTCTGATATAAATATTTCAATGTTTTCCACATTGCATGCGGAGTCTCCTTGCCATGGAGGCTTGAGACGATGTGATCTTGCACTCCCTCCAAGAGAATTCTCCTAGCTCTAGCCACAGACTTCTCTATTCCACCTGCTCTGTCTTGTTAGTAGGCTTAGGAATTTCTTAATCAATGAAATCCTTAAGGCCATTATCTTCCAAAACTACCTCCATGTGATCCTTCCAAGCTATATGGTTTGAGCTGCCATCAAGGGCATACTCAACCCTCAAACCATAGAATGCCATCGATGAAATATATGTGATAAGAACTTGAGATCTATATCCCGAATAATAAACTTTGAATTTCTCCTGCTAGTATACTATTCTTGCTTGATCATATATGCTCTGATACCATGTAGAAATTTCACCTGTAGAACAAACCGATATATGCAATGTCCTAAAGCATAATACTTGTTCTACTTCTACAAAATATTAAGCGGAAACATAATCGAATTCATGAGCAACATCAAGTAGAAACATGCATAACTGACCAAGAGAAATAATCACACATAACACAAGATATATCCAAGGGAAAGCACCAACATAAAACCCCAACAATGTATTATTAATCAAGTGTAGATCCTCAACAACATACAAAAAGAATGAGCTCAATAGCTATCTTTCTCTCTCTGTAACCAGAAGATCCTGATGATCTTCACTTAGAATATGAAAATCATGGACTACCTAGGCCTCATTATATAGGCCACAAGTCCTCCACTCTCCTATAATAGATCCTTCTCCATGCAAAGATTACTTTCTAGAAATATCCAAGAATTTGATAGTACACTGTCCCACATCTGATCTCAACTAGGTCTCTAACAGAATTGTCATGCAACTGTTATCCATGAGTGAATTCTCAATTATCTAAAATAATATTTGTCATATGCATGCAAGCATTAACAAACTATATTTTATTATTTTAACAACTTGTTAAAATAATCTAACTGGACTTGACTAGTTAGAACTAAGTCAACTATTTCTCTCATTATAGAACTCATACTTATTCCCTCAATCAATGGAAGAAATTAAAGATAAATTCCTCAATCGATGGGACAACTCATGTGCATGCTCACAAAGACTTCAAATTCGAATTTCCTAAACTAATTAACTCAACTGAATTAATTAATTAATATTTCCAACTACTGTTAAGACCAAAATTAATTTTACTTCCTATAGATAGACTAGGGACTACTATAAATAGGAAAGGACCCAGAAATGTTATTTTTATAACTTTCTATTTTTAGTAGTTTCATCTCTCATCCAATGTGGTCAATGACCTCACTGGCCAAAATGTTATTTTTAGACATGTTATTTTTAGCAAGTCTATTTTTAGCACATTCTAAATTTAACATTTCTTGTTGCACATTTTTTAACACTCCCTCTCAACAAGAAAGGCTTCCTCTCAAACCTGATCCTGTATCTCTAAAATGTTCTGCATGCAACACATCTACCCAGTCCACTTGCTCCAACAACACTTGGAATAAAAACACTCCCAACTGACCACTTTGTTGGGCTAGTAACATACTCTAATGCCGAAGCTCTACCTGTTGCTGACAAGTGCTCCCTCTCTGAAATTTGTGCTACTACAACATCTCCATGCATCTCACACCATTGCACACTTCTCTGTGCCACCTAGCACTGCGCAAAACACTTGTGCCTCTCGCATTGTTGCAGCCTGCTAGTTATATGTTGTCCTAGGATTCCCTCCACTGTCACTCTCTCTGCCGCTCCATCCACATCTATTTCTACCCAATCAGTCAGTTCCCGTTACTCCACAACGGGGCTCCTATAACAAGGTCTCATCCAAGAGGTTGGGTACCTCAAGGATCCTGCCCCTTCTCCTTGGGACGATCACTCTTTATCGCCCCACCTCCTACCTAGAAGTATGGCTACATGTGATCCCTCAGCCCACCTGGCTCGATGTTTCCCCCTACAGGAGGTCTCTGCATGAGTAGATGTCTCTACTCGATCTCCACTTAGCTTCTCTAATTGTGGCTGCTCCACAACCTCCTAAAGCTGCTACACCAATTGTGGCTCCACCACAATTGTCTGAGACTTCTTCTGGCACTGCATGTTGAGAGGTAACATACCCTCCCTCTCAACCACCAAGTCTCCATCAGTTTCCTTGCTACTCAAGGCTTTGCATGCATCTTGAACCTCAAGAGCATATAGGTTTTTGACCCTTGAACCAATCTGCTTCACCTGTCTACTGATGATGTGTCTAAGCAAAACCTTTTGCTTACTTAATACTAAATCATAGCCTCTATCTTCTAGCATTGCGATTGACACCAAGTTTCTCTTCAATCTTGGTACATACTTGACATTGGTCAAGGCAAGGTGAGCTCCATGCTCCCTCTAAAAAATAACCATTCCTACACCTGAAACACTATACTTCTCATCATTACCCATCACTATGAGTATTTAAAGATATTTCTCCTCCAAAGTATTGAACAAACTCTTGTCACCAGTCATGTGGAAAGAAGCTCCACTGTCAAGAAACCAACCACTTCCCACCATGTATGAAACCATGCATGTGAAGAGTGTGAAATCCAACTCAAACTATGAAGCAAGTGCCTCACCTTCAGATCCTTCCCTAGATCCCTTCTTGGATTTCCTCCGTGGATAATTTGCAGCATAATGTCCCACCTCATGACAATGAAAGCATCACACTTTCGATTTGTCAACCTTCTTCCCATCATTGGAATAACTGGATTTGGAAAGAGAAACCTTCTCCTTCCCCTTCTTCACCTTACTTGCTAAGGCACAGTTCTCCTCATCATGCATGGATGAACAACTGTCTCTTATGCTCTCTCTGATCTCCTCCTGCTTCAAATCTGACCATAGTCATTCCCAATCTAGCAGTTTCTCCCTTCCATTCACTGAGTCCTAGTAGCTATGCCAACTCTTGGAAGGCTAAGGAGTGCTAGACTCACCATATCCTCATCCGATGTCACGACCCCTACACTAGCAAGCTCATCCTTGCATGTGATGAGCTTGGTCAGATACATAGAGATCATCTCATCCCTTTCACACTTGATCTTTTGAAGTTTGTCCTTCAGTGCCAGCTTCCTCTAATCACTGCTATTCCGATATAAATCTTTCAATGTTTTCCACATTGCATGTGGAGTCTCCTTCCCATGGAGGCTCGAGACAATGTTATCTCCCACTCCCTCCAAGAGAATTCTCCTAGCTCTAGCCACACACTTCCTCCATTCCACCTACTTAGTCTTGTCACTAAGCTTAGGGATTTCTTAATCAATGAAATACTTAAGACCATTATCTTCCAAAACTGCCTCCATACAATCCTTCCAAGATATATAGTTTGAGCTACCATCAAGGGCATACTCAAGCCTCAAACCATCGAATGCCATTGATGAAATAGAAGTGATAAGAAATTGAGATCTATATTGAGAATAAGAAACTTTGAATTCCTCCTACTAGTATATTGTTCTTGCTTGATCACCTGTGCTCTGATACCATGTAGAATTTTGTAAATTTTTTCTACAAATTAGCAAGCTTTGATACCATGTAGAAATTTTGCCTGTAGAACAAAATGATATATGCAATGTCCTAAAGCATAATACTTGTTCTACTTCTACAAAACATTAAGAGGAAGCATAATTGAATTCATGAGCAACATCAAGTAAAAACATGTATAACTGATCAAGAGAAATAATCACACATAACACAAGATATATCCAAGGGAAAGAACCAGCATAAAACCCCAACCATGTATTATCAATCAAATGGAAATCCTCTTCATAATACAAAAAGAATCAGCTCAATAGCTATCCTGCTCTCTTCGTAATAAGAAGATCTTGATCACCTTCGATCAGAAGATGAAAATCATGGACTCCCTAGGCCTCAATATATAGGCCACAAGTCCTTCAATCTCCTATAATAGATCCTTCTCCATGCAAGGAATACTTACTAGAAATATCCAAGCATCTAATAGTACACTATCCCACATCTGATCTCATGTGGGTCTCAGTAATCTAAAATAATAGTTGTCACATGCATGCAAGCATTAACAAACTATATTTTATTAATTTAACAACTTATTAAATTAATCTAACTAGACTTGACTAAGTTAAACTAAGTCAACTGATCCTCTCATTATAGAACTCATACTTATTCCCTCAATCAGTGGAGGAATTTAAGGATAAGTTCATCAATCAGTGGGACAACTCATGTGCATGCTCAGAAAGACTTCAAATTTGAATTTCCTTAACTAAATAAGTCAACTAAATTAATTAATTAATATTTCCAACTGCTTGTTGGATACCTATACCAATAGGTTTCATATTTCATGATTGGCAAATATAAGGGCCAAATATGATCAATTCTTTGCTGCCACAAAGGTTCCATATTTACAAGAAAAGAGAAGGTGTATATAGGCCTGCATATTCACAAAAGTTTATGGATGACCCAACAGTCTAATTTGGATCATGCCATGTTTTTGAATTTATGTTGTAGAATAGAGAAAGAAATCTGTCCAAACTGTTTAATCTTGGCAGATCAGTAGCCAGGTAGAGAAACTAAGATGCCCAACTGTTTAATCTGGGGCCTTGGAAGGAATAAGGGTAGTATTAGATAAGAAATGAAAGAAAAAAGCCAATGTAAAAGAAAAGAGCATACAAAGGGTTTGCAAGTCCAAGTGCACCCTCCAAGAAGGAATAAAAAATGTTAGGTGAACTAGTGGGGTAGGTAGATGGGGTTGCAGAAGTGGTGTTTCTTTCAAAGACCAAAGTTGCTAGCAATGTACAAATAAGCAGTGTAATGGAGCATGATTAACTTCCTTTTCCTTATGTGTATTACTCATTACTAACACCCCTTCATAAATTGTGTTCATAAGAGAAACTTAAAGTTTTATGATGATGCTTATGACCTCTAAAAGCCACATTTCTTGTGCAAAAGTCTTTTCATTTTGAACTACTCTTGACTCCAAGTTATTTTCAAGAAAACTTGGTTGTACTAGCCCTCATCCATATGTTCCCTCTATATTAACAGCTAACTCTACTATTTAGCTCCCTATACTTCACTGTCCCTATTATTATAACACCATGGTGTATAAATCCCACATTGTATAAATATTCCCCTTGGCACTATAGCCATAATATTTACTCCCTGGGAATTGAATTAACACCTGGTTAAGGTCAAGAACCCATGTGTAACCTTTTTCTCCATCTCAACCCATTTCCCTACCCAACTGCTCCATTTTTGCCTAAAAAGAACCCTTGAAGAACACCTTTTAATCCCCTAAACCATCAAAGGGCGGAAACTTTATGAAATATCCCCATCCCGCCTTATTCTAAGGTCGGGAGCTAGTTTCGCCTTTTTTGAGCAAATTCACCGAAACCCTTTTTCTATAAGTTTCGCCGTTTCCTAATGTTGGCGGACCGAAATTTAATTTTGCCAAACAAAACTGTGGAAAAACCTTTGAAAACCATTTATCGCATGGCGGGTCCCGCCGGTCGCACTGACTGAGAAATATAATTTTTTAAATCCCGCCCACTCGCTGCTATTTCCCGTGCAAGTAATCCTCCCGATGACCGTCCGATTGCAGCTTTCCCAGATCTACGGCTCGCAGCGTTTTCGGAGGAGCCCGACGTCTGATAGTTAATAAAGATCGGATTTATCGCCTGTGCAAGTTTATCACCCGACAGCCGTCAGATCGCGCACCCGCAGATCAACGGCTCCTGACAGTTTCGGAAGGCCCCCGACGTCCGACAGATACCTTCCGATATCTGTCAGACGCTTGCGTCACGCGGGGACAGATGTCGCAGCCAAACTCCATCGGAGCCCCCTCTGACAGATTCCTTGCCGTGCAGGAGGGGGCCCGATATGGTGACACCTGTCCTTCCCACGTCTCCGTCTTGCTGCCGCACACGTCATTGCCGCGTCCACCCACCTCGTCCCTCATTCGCCCACCTGGCCGCCAACTCATCCTCCCCGTGGACCGGTCCTAGGCCGCCACGTCACCCGATGACGTCCTGCTGACGTCATCCAACCCGGTCCCACATGCTGACATCATGCTGACGTCACCCAAAAAAAAACGCGCCAATAAGGTAAAAAGCCATATTTTACGATTTTTTCGCAATTTTTGTTATTTTTCTGAGAAAAGCACCTCCGCGCTCTTTGCATGCATTCCACGACGACCATTCTACCAGCCAGCCTAAAATCATTTGCAAGAGTTCAGAGCGCTAACCCAGCTGCTACTTCATCCCAAGCCACTGGTTAAAACAGGTATTTGGCACTTCATCTTCTCTCAAGCTAGTTTTTTCACAATTTCCTGTAAAATCCACTTTAACCAGGCATAAAATTGAAATTTGACCGGGAATCCAACTATATCCTACCCCTACTGAACAGTTTAGGGTTGAATTGCTGTGGCGGAACCCTCCTTTTAACTTCAATTACTGTCAAAAACCCTGCCCTGTTCGCGCAATCGTGAACTCACTAGATTACTCCCAGACTGTCAAAAGAGGTCTGTTGGACTGCACAAAATCCTTCTCAGAAAGCTAGGTGTTGTTCTGTTCTACTGTATAGCAACCCTGTTGTTTCCCATCCCTCTTAATTCCGCCTGTCAGTTAAACACACTCAGCATTTGAGAAATACTTGAAGCAGACATGAATACCCCCGCAGGATCAGCAGCCCTTAATGTTACTCCCTTGAATGCTCCTCAGAGAGAGCTGGACTGGCAAGAGTTCGCAGACTTAGATTACCAGATCTCAGAAGACACCCCATCCAAATGCACATTCCACATTCATCTGCTAAATGAACTCAGGGCTAGGCACAAAGATGGAACAGATATCCTAGGCATTTGGGAGTCCTCCCTCCCAATTTTCAAGATGCCCCAGGTCAACCAGTTCCCTGACCTTATCCACTTGTGTGCTGTTTGCTATGATCCAATACAGAGGGCTGTAATGAACCCTCAAGGGGAAGTTGTATTTTACACCACCCCTTAGGCCATCAGGGATATGGTCCAGTTCAAAGCCCAAAGGAAACTGGTTCCTCTATCCCTGCTAGACTTAATCAATCAAGGGGCTAAGATACTCACAGAGTCAGAGATCCTGAAACTGAATCAATTGTTTATCAAGAAATCTGATACAGTGCTGCATCCTCCCATTTTTGATGGCTACTTAAATCAACTAGGCCTGGACCTGGCATACATGATAAGCTCAGTATTGGGGTATAAATCAATGGAGTTCATAGAGGAAACTGTGCTAGTCATGATGACAATGTTCACCCCGGGCAAGGCCCCCATCTGCTATGACTATGCCACATATATCTCTGACAAGATACATGAGCAATTTCTGCACTTATCCAGAGAGAGGGTGTTCAAATACACCTCATATATTTATCATCTTATTATTTATCACCAACATGAGAAGTTCTCTTTTGAAATCAAGAGAATTGATGCAGCAGGAAACCCAAGATCAGTGGTATACTGAAGCTCAGTCTTCCATATCCTTGCATATTCACCCTATACATATTGTGAGTTCATAGATTTATTCATTCATCCAGCCCTATCTCTGCTCATGACAGAGCCTCCTCCAAGACTCTCTGATGAAATGCAGAAGATTCTGCAACTGTCCACTGCCTACAGCATAGGAGATTGGTATTTTTACCAGCATCACACTGTGATTAGGATATATGGGTGTGAGCTGCGCCCATACAAGCTGCCCAGATTTGTGCCCATGAGGCTCTTTGCCTTGGAATATTTCAGACAATTCGGCAATGCCGATCAGATCCACTTTGCAGGAAAAGGCAAGAAGGCACAACTCAAAGTTAGAAACCAGCTTGGTCATTTTATTCTAAACAAAAGAGAAGGATGGAAAGAAGCAGATAGGATCTTGGGAGGCCTTGGCCTAAAACAAAGCTTCCCTTGGAAGCCCTATGGCCCCAACGGCTTTATATCCTTGAGAAGACTGAGATACAAACTCTCTAGTTATGAGCATGAGAGCATGTTCCACATCCTGAGACATGCCAACCAACCAAAGTGGAGGAAAAACACCTTAGTAGAGCTTGCATCTCAAGAAGAGCTAGTTGAGAGGGCTAGAAGACATTTATTGAAAATGGCTGACTTGGAATGTCCTTCTCAGGTGCTTGCTCTACCAAATCCTCACACAACAGCACCTCCTTCCTCCTCTGCAACACAACAAGAGGCAACACAGACTTCAGATCAGGGATAGGGCAAGGGAAAAGACAAAGTAATGGAAGAAGCTAAGGGCCAACAGGGCCAACAGGGTCAACAGGGCCATCAACAGCAACCCCAGCAAGAACAGCAACAAACGGATCAACAGGATCAAGAGAAACAGAAAGCAGAAGGCCAGGCAGCCACTCAAGAAAGGACAACTAATATGGCGCCTCCTAGACAGGATTCTAGGGTAGACTCCTCTATCCTCCAAACCCCTCAAAGGGAGGATATCAGCAGAAAGAGAGAGAGGGAAACCCCCCTCACGGAAGCATCAGACAAGCGGCAAAGGCTTAACCCCTTCTCAGAGGAGGAAATACAAAGTCTGGAGACTTCTGCCAGCTCCTTGCATCAGGAGCAGGATAAAGCGGCACTAGGGGAGGTCAGCTCCTTAGGACAACAGTAGAATACAGCTGCATCCATAAAGGAGAAATTCAAAGAAGCCAAAAGGAGGAGTGAGCCAATAAAGATTCGACTCTATAATCATTTATTAAATATGGCTCCTGCAAATCAACAAAGGCTAATGGCTGCCTTTGATGTGCAAGAGGGAAAAATGACCATGAGCCATTTTACCCCTACAGTGCAGCAACCTCAAACAACTGCAGATTATATAAGGACTAATTTAGAAGTCCTTTCAAAAGACATCCACCCCATGGACCAAATTGAACTCCACAAGCAGACAGGTGGGATGGTCTATGCCACTCTGGCAGATAAGACCTTGATTAACTACAGGCTGCAAAATAGCTTGAATAATACTGCAGCACAGCTTGAGTTGGAGAGGGCATCCTCCCAAGCTAAAGACAACAGAATCAAGGCATTGGAGGAAATAATCATAGAGTTTGGGCATGACCCCAATGACGTTAAGGCAATACAGCAAGTCCTTAAACTGAGGGATGCAGATATGGCTGCAATTAAAAAGAAAATGAAGATCCCCCCAACTCTACACCCACAAATAGATGAAGTTGCCCAGCAGAGGCAAGAAAAAGATGCAGCAGCATTATTAATGACTTTATATAAAGAGCTGATAGAAACACATGAAAAGCTGCAAGACACAGAGACTACATTAGAAGCAGTGCTACAAAGGAGGGAGGCAGGGCAATCTTCCAAGCCGCCCACAGAATCAATAGACCTTGAGGAGACCCCTCAAGATACCATCCCTCCAAAACAACAGGCACCAGAAGACGTTCTGGGCATCACAGTACCAGCCACTACAGCACCAACAACAGAACAGGGTGAGAGCCTGGACATGCAGAAACTAAGGCAAGAAATTTAGGTGCTAGAGTCTCAGATGTCAGAACTCAGTCAAGCCAAGGATAGCTTAGCAAAGGTAAATGAAAAATATGATAAGTCTAAGCAAAATGTGGCTGAGAGGGAGAGAGAAGTAAAAGCTCCGAAGAAAACAATTGCAGAGCTAGAAAAGGAGCTCAATTTTGAGAAAGTTACGGCAGAGCTCAAACAAGTAATTTGGACCACCATTGGACAAGCAATAACTAACCAATGGGAGTACATTGATGCCATATACGAGCAAGTGGGACTCATTGGCAGGGCAAGAAAAGAACTACACAGAGCAAGGACCTCTTTAGGCAACATGCCTGAGTCTTCCTCCAAGATGATTGAAGTACTCAACTATAGGACAAGTTCCCAGCTGGTAAAAATGGGAATTGGAAATAGGACTGAAACCATTTCTCTGATCAAAAGAGTCCTAACAATGAAGAGTTTAATCCAGACCCTGGACAGAAGAATCCAGGATATGCAAGCTGATATAAACAAGTTTCAAAATAGGTTCTTGGCTCTGCAGGACAGAGGGCTCCCCAGCTTGCTAGAATCAGGGAAGTTACTCTCTCATGAAAAGTATATCAAGAGGGTAAGCAGTTTTGCAGCAATTCAGATTGCTGAGACACCAGGAACATCTTCAGCAGGCCCAGTAACAGGGCAAATTCTTTTTGAAAAAATAGATAATTTGTTTTTTATTAGAAATGAAGTGTCACATTTGTTTGATGAGCCTCCTCATTTCTATAAGTATACAGAGGCTGATGAGACCTTAGGGTCAATTTTGAAACATCAGCTTCCTCCTCCAGACACATGGCAAGATTTAATGGGGTTACTTTTGAACCAAAGTTGAGAGGTTAAATCTTTTTCGGCAAAAAGGTTTATATTGCATATACAGGTGGGCAAAAGCCACATCAGCAGGTATGAAGATGCTGAGCCAACTCAGTACAGGTACTCGACCGCAGTAACAGCATCAGCAAGCACAGGTGGCAGGGCCAGGAAGACACAAAAAGTAACAGTTGCAGGGCACTTCATTCTGCAGTTATGATAAAGCCGCACAGCTGACTCCGCAATGCCCAAAGGTAAAAAAATTATCCTGACAGGAGTTAAAGGCTTTTTAAGAGTCATTTATATTTGTAATTACTTCTCATCTACTCTCCATGTACGAGTGTAAGAGATATTTTCCTCTCAGATGACTCAATACCTGAGATATTTATGTATGAAACCTCTATATATTCCCCCTCGCGTTTGTTAAGAGGGGTTGGACTCCGGATGTAAGAAATCTTGATATCTCTTCTGTTACTCTCACATTGTAAACTCTCAGACAGCTAATACAAAGAAGAATGGGATTTCTCCAAGCATTGTGTCTCTTGATCTCCTGATGGTGTATGGCTCAAAGTTGCAGGATTCCTGTGTATTTCATGGCTCAATAAGTTTTCTCGTTACTCTTTGTTTTACATGTGATCATTATTCTCTCATATGTCTTTCATGTTTTCATACTCTCAAATATCTAGGTAGCAAGGAGAAAGAATAGTCTCAGGACTTAATCATTGGTTACCCTGAGCTCAATCCAAGCTATCTCATATGTTTTCTTCAGTTAAAGTATTTAAAGAGTAATTCTTCAATGCTACCTTTAAATACTATATCATCACAGTGCTTTGTTATTTCAGGAATTCAAATAATTGCTCCTAAATAATAGGCCCCTTTCACACTATCCAACTTAGTAAAGAATCCTTAAATGCTCTTTGCTAGTTGTCTTCCATTCCACCCTCACAACTTACATTTTGTTTTATGAAATACACACAGGCCCTGTAATACCAACAACATTTAATCCATGATCTCAAGAGCGCAACAGCTACAGACCCCATTGCCCAATGGATTAGTTTCACCTGCAGACAGACTCTAAAAGCTATCAGAAGCATCCTCCCAACCAAACATAAAAACAAACAAATATCCACTTCATAACTAGCCTAAAATTTCATTAAAACAGTGACAAATCTTACAGAGAGAGCCCTCTCTGATTACAGCTGGGCTAGAAGCTGTAGTCCAAAGATTGGTTAGTGGTTACCCCGGCCGTATTCCCTAAGGAGTCATAGGGAACAACCTGGGTGTTAACAAGATGGAGGCCAGGAAATTAAGGAAGCAGTTGCACAAAATGTAGAAGTGGATAAAGAAATTCAAGCGGTAAGCTAAAATGTATAAGGCCGTAGGGGTCGAAGCAAAAGCTCAGGTGGACCACATAGTCACAACCTCTGCTACCACTCAAACAAACCCAGTTGAACGATTGTTTGAAGACTGTGAGTATGCCTTAACGGCTGAAGTGTAGACTTGGAAATCTACTATGGCCCAGTATAAAAATGAGGTCAAAATAACTTAGGAAAGATCCTCCAAAACCATCTTTGAATATGTGGAGTGCATAGATATCATGAGATTAAGGCATGCAAAGTAGCAGCTCAGGATGGAGCAGCCAGAAAAGCAAGTGGCAGAACTAAAAACCGATAAGGAGAAGATGTTAAATTTGGTGCAAGAGGTGATGGCATGTCGTCCCCCTACTTCTTGTTATTCTTTATTCTTCCATGAACGTTTTCTTTTATTCTGCATGGAGAGCATAAAAAACAAGATTAGTTATGAGATAGAAGATGGTGTACAATTCCTCCAAATAATGAGGAGTCATGACGTGCCAGCTCAGCATTTGATGTGTGAGTTTTACCTGCACAGGTATCTACTGCGTCTGGACAGGGAATTCAACCCAGTTCCCTATGTAGGGGACATTCATTTAAGGGCCCTCACCTCTTACGTTTTCAATCAGATCAATTGGCAGAAGGCTTTTAACACTTTTGAATTCAATCAGGTTACAAAGCCATTTATAGTAAGAGGAGAACATGAGAGGTCAATAGAGATAGAATGATGAGGACACAAAAATGGTGCCTTGATATTTGTGTCAAGAAATTAACCACATTTCAATATGATGCCCTTGATTGCTGTCAGAAAAGGTGGATGATGTCACTCACAGCTGTCCAGAATAGGGAACCTTTTGGGGCACTAAATTTTGCATGAGTTCTCCCCAGAGTACCCAGATATGTGGCATGTGACCAAACATGTGGGCTCCAGTGGATGGGGATCTAGCTTCAGTTTCCTATTGTTTGGTTTCCTGCAGAAAATTACACTCCAGCGTATAATGTTTTGGCAGACTGATGGAAGGAAGTTATCCTTTCAGATGGTTTTAAAGTTCCAGGAATAGAGATGGCCATAGAATATGATCTTGCTCAGCTTCATGAAGTCTATAGTCTGCAAAAGCCAGACCTATAGAGGCGGTGAACTGCATGAGGGCATGCAAAAGGCTAGTTTGGGGGAGATGTTGGGCACCAAATCGGGCTATCTTTCTGTCGCATTTCTGTCATCATTTTTGACCTTTTTGTACTTATTTACCGATGTCTACTATGCTAATAGTACAAGGTAAATACCCCTGACTTGTCTGATTGGAATATTTTATTAATGAAGTAAAGTCACGAAGTCTTACCTATTCGTAGCACTAAAATGTATGTTTGACCGCAACTTCTAGAGAAGAGGAACCCTTGCTGCAACATCTTGCAGTAGATCCAACAACAAACAACCATAGGGAAACCGTGCAGCTCGAGTCACAGACCCCTGAACCATTCTTAGACCTCTTGCTAATCCTGTTTATTTGGCGTTGGTGCCATTTCAACTGATGTATATTTT